>JAPQNM010002421.1:115000-252500 GCA_029783475.1 Metacarcinus magister | reverse complement strand
GGGAGCTTTTCTTTTCTTGTCACTGGGACTTTCAATTTGTGTATGTAGGGTACCTTGGTTCGCCATGTTTGGTTGACTGGTGTTACACTGTCTCACACTTGAATCAGGCCCTGTTTTTCTTCTTACCACTGCTTATTCTGGTCGTTACTGATGTACTGTTTGCACGGCACACTGGTCTTCACAGGGTATTAGTCTTTGACGCAATGTGAGGGAGAGTGGAGGTGGAGAGAGAAAGAATGGTTGCTTAGCAACGCCGCGGCTCCCTGGGTCTCAAGATAAACCCAGGGAAATCACGCTATATGACCTTCGGCCTTCAGCCGACTGGGTGACACCCCTCTTCAGCACGTTACCAGGCACCAGTACCTGGGGATCTGGTTCGATACCGCCCTGTCCTTCCGGCCACATGTGAAGTACCTGCGAGAGCGGACTGCAGCGAGGGTGAAGGTGCTTCACTGACTGTCGGGCCGAAAGCCGGTGCCTCTGTGGAAGTGAAACGACGGTTTTACACTGCTGCGGTCCGCTCAGTTCTGGACTACTCTGCACCCTACCTTCCAGGACTCAGCAACACCAGCTATCAGTTCCTCGAGGTAGTCCAAAATCTTGGCCAGAACTTCCATTGCCTTAGTGGCGTATCTACGTCGCTGGCCCGCTACACATCTGTCCACCAAGTTTCACCAGACGCTCCAGCGTCCATCTACAGCTACTCCTGAACGGAACTGGGTGCACGCTGCAGCTGACGCTGCCGCACTTTGTGGGTGGCTGACGACGTGAGGTGTGACCCGGACCTACCCCTCCCAGATCGCCTCTCGCCTCCACCTTGGGTCCCACCGCTCGTTACTATCACCAAGTCTCCCTATGCCCGACCCAAGGCGTTACACCCTGCTTGTCTCCGGCAGGAGACGCTAGCGCTGGTGGCCTCGTGGTGTATCCGAGCCGCCCGCCTGTACTACACGGACGGTTCGGTTGGAGAAAGGGGCACTGCGGATGCAGCTTTTGTGTGCGGACCACTTATAGTAGCACACAGGCTTTCGCCGCACACCACCGCATTCCAGGCAGAGCTGACTGCACTGCTTCTTGCACTCCGACATGCTAGTGCAGGGTACGTCGGACACATACATATTTTCACCGACTCCTTCGCCTCACTGCACGCCTTCCATCACAACTCTCCGAAAGACAACATCCAGCTGTTGTCTGCCATCCACCAACAACTGGCTGTTCTTTACCAGAGCGACATTGCAGTCACCTGTCACTGGGTTCCGGGGCATGTTGGTGTCTCGGGGAATGACTCGCTGGTGCGGGGCCACGAGTCACTTTTACCATCCTTCGAAGCGCCTCCTCCATAAAGACAGCAGTCAACAGGGCGGCGATGAAGGCCACGCGCAGCCTATTCGACACCGCGGTGGAGCAAGGGTCCCGGTCGGCATCCTGGTACACCACGGCAACTCGACGAGAACCACTCCTCCTTCCGCCCCGTCTGACTCCTGGTGTTGCCAAACGCGTCATTCGCCTACGTCTTTGGCACCTGTGTTCAACGCAGATACGCCAGACAGAAACAGAGCCCTGCCCACACTGCTTTGTGGAGGAGGAGGATCCTCTTCACCACTACCTGCTCCGCTGTCCAGCGACACACATCCTCCGCCTCCGTGTGGCTTGGACTCAAGGGACTGAATCAGATCAGGTGTTGTCGTTGCAACCACACTGTCTACACTAATAAAAGTGTGTACAATGTACCCACTGCCGAGTTGACTTAAAATTACCAACGCACAACATTGACGGACTTTAAATAGCCCGTGTGTCCCCTAGATGGGGAGACAATAGACAACAAACCAACCAATGCCGCGGGAGGTCAGCGGTAGTTCAACAGAACGTGGCGTGGGTAGGCACGTGGGGCCTTACTAACACTTCACAATTTCCTTTATATTTTGGCACACAGTATTTGTAGCACAAGTTCACTGTCGTAAACACATTCACACTTCGGCAGTTGCTACAAAGTCACGGAATTGCCTTCAAACACGGAGCGAACCCAGGCACGTGTTATCCCCACGACTGACTCTCTCTCTCTCGAGTCAGTAAAAACTTAATAAGTTGTCGACACATGTTCTTTCTGTTCTGAATCCAAATTGCATAGCTGTTGTTATTCTTTCTCTTTCTAAGTAGTCCGTCCATTGTTTCTTGATAATATTTTCACATATCTTACAGACTATGCTGATCAATGACACTGGTCCTTTTTTTTATTTTATTCAATAGGAGAACCGGCCTAGGGCAATAAAAAAAACTATATAAATAAAGCCCACGTAATTGCTAGTTCCCTAAAGATGAAAGAGTAATGAAAAAAAAAGAAGTCAAATTAAGGTTGCAGGTGTCTTGATACTCCTCTCTTAGCCCCTCTAGTCCGGGCACGTTGCACCCAGCACTTCATTTTCTAAACTCTGATTTTGCTCGATTTCGACTGTATTCACACTGCCCTCACTCTCAACCTATATATTGTACTGACATATAAATTATTTATTACTTTCCTCCAATTCTTCTTCTTTCCAGTGGTACCATCCCCATGTCTCTACGATATGTAGTTATAGAGATATGACGAGTTGAAGGAGACACTGTCTGGGCGTGCGGAGAGGCGATTGTTCGTGCGCGCGGAGCGGCTGTGGCTTTGTATCCACCACCTCTCGATATATGTCATACCGTACGATGAAATGCTTGGAACCTCAGTTACAGCGAGAACCCGGATTGCATTGAGGAGGGCGTCATGAGCGCTGAGGGCTGGAGTGTGGTGTCGAAGTAGGGGTGGTGCACTGGGCTGGCTGGTGGCGGCCAGGGATTAGGACGCGCGCAGATCACGTTCACGTGAATCAGCCATTGCTAGGGTCCAACAGGAACTGGAAGGTGAGCGGAATGTGGTCATGATAGCACACACTACCTTGCTGCGTAGCAAAATCCGCTCGAGGTAGCCCTATTTAGCTAAAAAGTATCTATGACGGATATATCCGTCACCCGGAGTTCAATTCGTAAGAAGGTGGAAATACAGATTCAGGTAGAGGGTTATAGAGTTTACCAGTAAAAAGGAAGAAAGAGTGAAGATACTGGTTAACTTTTGCATAAAGTGGGTGGACAAAATAGGGATGAGAGCGAGTATAAACTCACTTGCTGCGGGAAAAGGCGGGAGGGTATGCAGTTAGCAAGTTTAAAAGAGAAGTTAGCATGGAAATAACGGTAGAAGATAGCAAGAGATGCAACATTGCGGCGCAGTGTATGAGGTTGAAGACAGTCAGTAGGAGGAGGGGAGTCAATAAGACGAAAAACTTTTGACTCAACCTTGTTTAGCAACTCTGTGTGCGTGGAGTTTCCAACCATACGCGCGATACGTACTCCATACAGTGGCGAATAAGGCCACTGTACAGAGTCAGCAACTGGTAGAGGGAGAAAAACTGGTGGAGACTACACAGCACACCTAACTTCTTGGAAGCTGATTTAGCAAGCGAAGATATATGAAACTTCCAGTTCAGAGTTTTAGTAAAGGATAGCCCAAGGATGTTCAGTGTAGAAGAGGGGGATAGGTGTGTGTCATTGAAGTAGAGTAGATAGTTCTCTGGAAGATTTTTTCGAGTGGATAGACGAAAGAATTGAGTTTCAGAGGCATTGAACAACACAAGGTTTTCTCTGCTCCAATCTGAAATTAAGGAAAGATCAGAAGTTAGGCGCTCTGTGGCGTCTCCACGTGAGTCATTCATCTGTTTCTGATTTGGGCGTCTGGAGAAAGACGTGGAGAAGTGCAAGGTAGAGTTATCAACATATAAGTGGATAGGACGCTGAGTAAGATTGATAATGTCATTGATGAATAATAGGAAAAGAGTGGGTGATAGGACAGAACCCTGTGGAACACCACTATTAATAGGACTAGGGGAAGAACAGTGGCCGTCTACCACAGCTGCAATATAATGGTCAGAAAGGAAATTAGAGATGAAGGAGTAAAGAGAAGGATAGAAACTGAAAAAGGGAAGTTTAGAAATCAAAGGTTTGTGCCAAAATCTATCAAAAGATTTTAATATGTCTAAGGCAACAGCAAAAGTTTCACCGAAACCCCTAAAAGAGGATGACCAAGAGTCAGTAAGGAAAACCAAAAGATCGACAGTAAAGCGTTGTGAGGAACTGCACCTGCCTCGTTCCCTCCTTAGTGGTTTAATTACCACTCTAGTCTGCCGGCGCTGGTTCACCTCTCCAACTGCTTGTTCGCCGGCTTCCCCGCCACTACCCCACCACCTTGTCCAGGGGTAGAGGGGTAGTCTAATCGAGGCAAGCTCCACGCCGCGGGACCGGGGACAGACAGACCGCCTCAGCTCTCTCACCTGATAACACCTCCCCACCTGCTGCTGGTTCTCAACATTCCGAAGGCACTTCTGGAGATTTGGGCTCCCTTCCAGTGTGCCCTTCAACTGTACCTACACCATTCGACCCTCCCTGCTGCCTGAGGTACTATCTACGTTGCCGAGTGTTGCTGCCGCGCATCTCACCCTCCAGTCAGCTGTTCAGGGAGTTATTGGGTGCCATACCCCTGCTCTGGTAATTGTTAACGAGCAGATCGTCGTTGGTGATTTATTTTGGCTGTTAGCCTGCTGATTGCTATTACTGTGTGTGTAAATATATTCGGGGTATCATACTCCATGACTTTTCTTCCCCACAACTCTCTAAAATCATAATATTAATTGGTAGTCACCTCGGCCCTGACAAGCGTCCAGATCGGAAGTCATACTGACGATCAGATAGAAAGTTGTGAGCGGATAGATACCTCTGAATCTTCCTGTTAAGTAAAGGACTCAAAGACTTTAGAAAGGCAGGAAATAAAAGCAATAGGACGGTAGTTTGAGTGATTGGAGCGGTCACCCTTTTTTGGAACATGTTGTATGTAGGCATACATTCAGGAAGAAGGATAGGTGGAAGTTGAAAGGCAGAGACGGAAAAGTTTGACCAAGCAAGGTGCGAACACGGAAGCACAGTTTTTGACAACAATAGGAGGGACTCCATCAGCACCTACGCCTTCCGAGGTTAAGGCCAGCGAGGGCATGAGAAACATCATCACGTAAGATTTGATTATTAGGCATGAAGAAGTCAGCGTGGTGGAGAAGGAGGAACAATATAATTAAGAATTGGTTCAGTTATTTTTTTGTCTACACTCCAAGATGTATCCTGATACCCCTATTGGTACTATTGTTTTTCTCTCATCGAATTCCTTCATCATTTCCTTTATCTCTTCTCTATTAATCTTGATTTCCCCCATCTCATTTTTTTCTCATTTGTCTCTGTGATTTTTCAAATTCAGATTCTGTTGTAAACACTTTCTGAAAATTTTTATTCAGAACTTCATTAATTTCCTTTAGGTCCTCATATACTTTTGTATTTTCCTTCAACCGAAGCTAAACTTCCTTACACTTGTCAACTTTATACTTTTCATATTTCTTCTCTTCTTACCCTTACATATTCTTTCCTTGCTATTTTATATTATTATTTCATTCTCTGAATCGGTTTTCTTTTCATTCTCATCCATGCTCTATCCCTTTTCTTTTTAGCTCTTTCACACTTTCCATTAAACCACTCTTTTTCCTTTTCTTTTACTCTTGACTCCTTTTTCACCAGGAAGAAATCATATTTACCTTGCATATCCTTTAGTTCCTTCATTCTTGTCCAATCATTTTCATCAAGAAACTTCTTCATTTCAGTATAATTTGCTATTGCATAATTCATCCTTTTCCATATCTCCTTTTATCTCAATTTCCAGCACTACATGGCCCCTGCTTCTAAATAGGCAGTAGTACAATGGTCAGCGTTCTATCATGCGAACCAAGGGTCCCGGGTTCGAATCCTGATATTCGCTGGCCACTTTTCTTTCTTTGGTATTACCGCCGAGTGGCCAAAGATTACTCTAATTGCTGCCATATTGTCCTCAGGCTGTAGCAACATTAGCCTCTCTCGTTCTCAACATATTCAAGAGAGAACATAAACATTCTAGGCGTCACTATAAAAAATCTAAACCTACGCCAAATAACGGGCTAGGGGCAAGTCCACCTTAGCCTCCATAAAGTCTACTGACGCCAACAGTTTGTGATATAGAAATTTTTGTTTTATATATTTTTCCCCATTTATACCTTTGGTAAATAATAGGTATAGTCATGAAGGTTTATTTCTCCTCTTTATCTTGTATTATCAGTTCCCAATTGTATTATTGTATTATTCATTGTCAATCTTAATAATTTATTTATCCTATCTTTCTTTACTACAATTAATATCTTCCACCAATATTATTCTTTTGCTGCTTCTAATTATCTTTTCTAAACTTTCTATTAATTTTTTCGTGTTCATCTTTGGTCCAAGTTTGTTGTGTGCTTTGGGGGGACGTATGTAATTACTATTTTTTTTTTAATTTCTCCATATTTTGTCATAATATGTGCACTTTTCAATTCCGCTTTTCTTTATCCATACGGTACATTTATCACTTTCATCCTGTATTTTATCATTATCATCCCACCTTTTTTGCCTTTTGTATCCTTCCACCATATTTTTTAATTATTATCTTCAATGTTAATATGAATGTCCTCAGTCAATTTCGTTTCTGCTGGGGATACAATTTCTGGTTTTACTCTATTAGATAGTCTGTCAACTCTAGTTTTCTTGATATTATTCCATTTTTCTTCTGTCAATTACTTTGATTACTTCCTTTTCTATGTTCTATGGAGTCCCCATCTGGGGAAGGAACCACAAATGTCCCCAGGTCGGACTGCCCCTCTGCTGACGACCTCGGGTGTCTTGACACTTCCTCTAATAATTTTACTCTCGATTTCTGCAACATTAGTGGCCTTAGATCTAATTTCCAATCTGTGGAATACCATCTCTCCTCCACTAAATCTCATCTTCTCTTCCTAACTGAAACACAGTTGTCTGTGACTACTGACAGCAACCCCTTCTCTGTTCCTTCCTACTTTCTTTATCCTCATCTTCAATCCAAAGCTGGTTGTTGCGCATATGTGCGTAACGACATTACTTGCTCTCGTGTCCACAATTTTGAATCTTCAGAGTTTTCTACCATCTGGCTAAGACTTCAATGTCACTCTCTAACTAAATTCATCTGAGCTGTATATCTCTCACCTAATTCCTCTGACTATGTAAAATTCTTTGACTATTTGACTTCCAAAGTAGAGTACATCCTATCTTACTTTCATTATGCTGAGATCTCCATTTTAGGGGATTTCAATGTTCACCACCAGCTTTGGTTTTCATCTTTTCACTGACCAACTTGGTGAACAAACCTTCAACTCTGCTATCCTTCATGACCTAGAGCAGTTAGTGCAGTTCCCTACCCGTATCCCTGACCGCCTTGGAGACACGCCCAACATTCTTGATCTTTTCCTAACTTCCAACCCTTCAGCTTACTCTGTTAAACTTTCCTCTCCGTTGGGCTCCTCCGATCACAATCTTATTTCCGTTACCTGTCCTATCACTCCAGTGCAGCCTCAGGACCCGCCTAAGCAGAGGTGCTTCTGGCATTTCAACTCTGCTAAGTGGGAGGACCTGAGGCAGTACTATTCTGATTTTCCTTGGGATGATTATTGCTTCCATGTCAGAGATCCTTCTCTTTGTACCGAGCGCATAGCAGAGGTGATTATCTCTGGCATGAAGCTACACATTCCTCATACTTTCTCTAATACTAAAACTTAAAAGCCCTAGTTTAACTCTGCTTGTTCTCGTGCTGTCAATGATAGAGAGGCGTCTCACAAACGGTAAGGTAGCCATCCATCTGCTGAAACTCATGCCCTATATATTTCTGCCCGTAATCATGCCAAATCTATTCTCCAACTTACTAAAAACTCTTTCATCAATAGCAAATGTCAAAGTCCTTCCAACTCTAACTCTTCTCGTGATTTCTGGCATCTAGCCAATAACATCTCTAACAATTTTACTTCTTCATCTTTCCCTCCTTTACTTCAACCAGATGGCCCCACAGCTGTCTCTTCTTTTTCTAAAGATGAACTCTTCACTCAAACCTTTGCTACCAACTCTACTTTGGATGATACTGGGCATATTCCTTATTATTATTCTTTATTATCACGTTTTCCGGGCCCTCGCTGGCCTTGATTCTCGGAAGGCTTACGGTCCGGATGGAGTCCCTTCTGTTGTTCTCAAAAACTGTGCTTCCGAACTCGCTCACTGCCTGGTCAAACTCTTTCGTCTGTGTCTCTCTACTTCTACCTATCCTTCTTGCTGGAAGTTTGTTCACATTCAACCTGTGCCTAAAAAAGATCCTCACTGTAAACGTCAGGTTTGTCTGTTGTGGAAGGCGTGTGCTAAAGATAACACCTGTTTATTTGTAATTTGCGAGCTGATTTTTTTTTCTCTTTTTTTATGAGTGTATCTTTTTATGACCGTTTTGCTAACCCGAGACAGTAATAAAACAAAAATTCTGTACCAAGAAACGAACCCTTCAAAAGTAACCCACTAAATTTTGGGTATTTTTTAAGTACCTACTATTTCCGACAAGCTTTCACAATCAAAGTATTACTAAACTTCTTAAGAGCTGATCTTTACCCAAGATGATGACAATACAGTATAAGATTATGCCAAATATGCTGTTGGGTTGGTTGAAAATGTGGTCTTCACCAAACAGCTGCCCAATGAGACCAGGCCCCCGGTCATACCTGCACAAGAGTTCAAGTAATTAGCTAATCACTGTATGGGTACCATGAATTAAGGGGAGAATTGAAATATCTTCGGCAGGGCAGAGAGTGAAGATATTTTTCATCAATACAGAGTGCCTACTAAGATTATAAAACTAAGTTTTTTTTCAGAAATGGCAACATTCCACAAACTATCTAGTAGATGGATGTGGCTTCCCTTTCTCCATGTCACTAATCTATTACCAGTACAGTAGCACTGCCCCTTTCAACCCTATGTATGCTTGCCTTATTCACAACATTTGTTTCACAATATGAAGGTACCCTAAAATTTCTGTCTACCAGACTACAAAATAAACTTGTCTCGAAACTGTACACTTAAATATATATAATATATATATATATATATATATATATATATATATATATATATATATATATATATATATATATATATACATATATATATATATATATATATATATATATATATATATATATATATATATATATATAAACATTAGAGTCCACAACATGTCCATGGCAGTTACATCTTTCAAAGACAAGTATGTGATCAGTAATCACTGACCAATACTAGTGTATGCAGTGCTCAATGCAGTTTTATCTACGTACCGACACTATACAGCTGCTACAGGACTTCATTATGAAGTAAATTATATAAAAAAAACTACTTCATGACTTATTTATTCCCAAAAATTAAGACGTCAAATATGCCATTAGTACGCATTCATTACTCTTTCACACCATCATCGCTACCATCACCATTACTACTATCAACACCACTACCATATATCACACTCCATCACTATTACTAACACAATCACCATAGCTATGATCAGTCATGGACAAGCTAATTACACGTAAAGGGCGAAGTAAGTCTGCTTTTATCTCAAAACCCGCCAAATCTTGTAGGTTCACTTAAACCAATAGAAGAGAAGACTCATCAATGATAATATATTCATTATCACCATTGTCATTAGTTATCACTATCATCACTTGATATCATAATTTAGAATATTAACCAAATGTATAAATAACATTACTAGCGACTGATATTTCCACCAACAAATTTAATCAGACCATCGCCAACATCGCCGTCATGAATAGCGTGTGTGTGTGTGTGTGTGTGTGTGTGTGTACTGTCCTCCACGGGTGAGCGTCACACACACACACACACACACACACACACACACACACACACACACACACACACACACACACACACACACACACACACACACACACACAGAATAGTAGCAATAATAATAATAATTAATAATAATAATGATAATAATGCCATCACCACTATCACTACCAAAATGAACATCACCCGTATGCTACCTACATATCACTTCACAGTTGCACGTCTTACCTTAAGAAGAAGCGTAGTGTGCAGCACTGAACCTCACTGCAGGAAGGTTTTGGAGGAAGTGAACTGAATTCGTCGCAGGGGGCAGTAGCAGCAAAAGACCCGTCTGTTTCTCGTTTAATACACGTTAGCTACAGGAAGAGAAATCATGCCATCAGGGACAGGAACTGGACGTGTCCATTACATGTACTACTGCGTCTGTTTCTCGTTTAATACACGTTAGCTACAGGCTCGAAATCACGCCATCAGGGACAGGAACTGGACGTGTCCATTATGCGTACTACTGCGTCTGCCTCAGACTTCCTGTCACCAGCAAATTTAAGTCTTATAAGCAACCCATCACTCCTAATGGATCTCGACCAGTACCACTTCCAATTTTATAATAACAATTAAATTACAAATTACTTCATCCTTTAATTGATTACAATTACAATTAAATTATATAAATGCATTTTCAATTACAATTACAATTACAATTACAACAACACTGTAATTAATTACATTTCAATTAAATTACAATTACAATTACTCCAACCCTGGTGTGGTGTGTGTGTGTGTGTGTGTGTGTGTATGTGTGTGTTGGGGGGGGAGGGAGTAGTGTGAGTGATATGCACCAACACTGGTGCCCTACGCATTTAAAAAAAAAAAAATTAAGTCTGTCTATAAACCCAGCTAGTATTCCACTATGTTTAGAAGATCCTCCATCCCACAAATGAAAGGTGACGAATAAAGAAAGTCTGTACTTTAACCACCTTTGAGTGATCTGACCCTATTTTTGGTTTCCTGAATTTTCATTCTCAGTAGGGGTTTCCGAGATATTGTTATTAGGAAAATCCATTTCTTTTTAGCTGTAATATTATTAAAAGTGTGGATGTGAACTACTTGTTTATAGTGTTGTGTGAATATAGAAACTGCATTCAGAGGACATGCTGCAGTTGATCAATAGCATTGCTGAAGAAGTGAGCTTGCAGCACTTATCATCAACCATTCTCTTAATGCAAGTAGAGTTACAGATATAATGACAAGGTGGAGTCTTATGTTTACTACTTTAGAGCACTATGTCAATTTTTGTCACAATTCCTTCAAATTCATTACAGGGAGGACCAATCTCGCTTAGGATTACGGTGCATGATGGAGATGATACGGAAGCCTGGAATTACATAGATGGTAAGTGTGATAGTGACAGGCCTTACCAAGGCCCTCTTCTTTCATATCAATTTCGGTTAAGTGCTTAATTTGATATCAGAGTAAGTATTGTTTCCTCTACCCTTGGTGCCAGTATGCCATCTACCTTCTGAAATTGGTGTACAGATATAACTTCTCCACTTTTCATATCATCATTTGCAATAGCTCTTCAAAGTATCGGCGGATGTCTGCATCTCGCCGTGATGTCACCATAGGATTGCTTCCACAAGCCTGATCTAGAGAGCAGTGGACATCAAAAGAATCTAAGTTCATGAGAAACTGACCACCCATATATTTAATAACTGAATACCTTTCATAGGAAACACTCAAACTGAACCCTTATAAGCCTGTTGCTCTACTCGAAATGTCATTATGCTGTCTTTTGTTTTCCGAGTTGCATTGTTATATTTATTTATCACATAATTTCTACCATCATCAGTGGTTCCTGATGGAGGGATGACATATCATACATCTTACACTCCTCCCAAGACTGGTAACTTCAGCGCCGATGTGTGGGCTGGAAATTTACTCAACTCCACAGAGTTTGCTGTAACGGTCTACGTGGTGCCAATGATTCGTGAAGAGGAGTGGAGCATCAGCACTTTCAAACCCTGGGTAAGTGGAAGTGGTGATGATTGTTGTGGAATAGCATGAGGAAAACAAACCAAAACAAACGACAGGAAAAATAAATATCTGGAAAACATTTTGTGTATGTGAGGCAAGGTGAGGAAGAGTGAAATTGTGGAAAGTGTCACATGATGCACCAGACTTGCATTTTCTTACAATTATTATTATTTTGATTCACTTAGCCTCATCTTATTTCCAAACGTTGGATAGAGGGGGTGGGAGAGTTTGTCTCGACTCTACAGGATTATTTTAATTCATCCTCAACCAATAGATCTTTTTTTCCTAGACACAATCTTTGCAAGCCTTCTTTTTCTTTTTGTTACCTACTTTGCTATATATTGCTTCTCTGGTCTTACTATTCCTGCTCCCACAGTATAGAAAACTAGACATTGCTTGCTCCTTTATCTTTTCTTTCCTCATTCATTTTGACACGTTGCTTTTCATGTACATCACTTGTACTGTGTGATTTCACAAGGGGTAATTTGCGGCTATTTATTTTATCAGCAGTACAGAGAAAAACCCATCAATGTCAAACCTGGCCTCTTTCTCTTCTATAATCTAAACCGTCCCCTCTTCCTCTCGCCCACGCCCACCACTACTACTAATCACCTTCCTTTATCCAGTCTTTTTGGTCTTCGCCGATGGAACAAATACTTCCATATCTTTGTTCATGCTCCATACAAAAAAAAAAAAAAAAAAAAAATTCAATTCCAGAAATGCATCCAAAGACAAGTGGGAAGGGTAATCTTCCACACACGGTCTGGCAGATCTCGCATAGTCATTGTTAACTCAGAATCCCAAGCTGAAGCAATGCTTCCTCTAAAAGACCTTGATGGGAAACCATTTCCACCGTCCCCTGATACTCAACTCAACACGTACTGATACCTTTCTCACTCCCAGTGAAATCAGTTGGTCTGACTGTTCTCTTGATCTTTTTGAACAGATTGCAGACGAACATGATATCGTTCATGTGTCCTGCTTTACCATTAATCCTCGAGGCCATCGCAAATACCAAGTAAATATTGCAAGAATTAAATTCAAAGGACAAGATCTTCCAGACAGGGAATACATTGGTGGGGCCTTCTATAAGGTTAAACATTACATTCCTCCCTCACGACAGTGCCAAAACTGCTGGAGATTTAGACATCCAACAAAATACTGTAGATCCACTGCACGTTGCCCTTTTTGTGCCACACCTGGCCATATCCGTATAAACTGCTCTTCAACAATACAGATTTGTGCAAACTGCACCGAACAACATAATGTCTTCTCCCGAGGCTGCCCTATTCACAAATACAAATTCGAATCGGAGGTTACTGCCCTCCACTTCAAACATGGCCGTACACTCAAAGAAGCTAGACAAGAAGTCTCAGTGACTTCCTTCAGGTTCCTCTATCTCAGCGCATCTCCACAGACCACGGCTAACACTAAATTTCCTCCTACTATATCCCATCTTTCTTCCATTCATATATCTTCCTCTCCCACTCCTCTTGTTCCTTCATCTTGCACAATTACCTCTTCCCCTTATCTCACCCACCCTGTAGTTACTTCAGTGCCAGTGAATAACAATTTTTCTCTATTAAACTCAGATACCCCAACCTCTACTCCTTCAACTTCAAACCTTACCCCCTTCCACGTCGTATTCGTGTACCAAACACCAAACATCGCTCCAGTGCTTCCCCTCCAAAACCTTCTACTGATCCTACTTCTTTAATCACTTAAACCTTTTCCTTACAGCCTCTGGTCAAGAAAACCTTTACTCCCACTCTCTCATCTCATCTTTCTCCTGGTCAGATCATCTCTGACATTAAAGCTTTTATAGCAAAAATTTTCATTGATATCTCACTCCCTTTCCCATCCTCTATCTCACCACAAACCATCTCCGAGAACATCCTCTGTGTTTCAGCAGAAGTTCATCAACCACTCAATGAATTTCCTTCCACTATATACCCCCTCCCCCTACTTCTCCTCCTCCTCTATGGTTATTCCTTCCACTCCTATACCCCCTCCCCCTACTTCTCCTCCTCCTTTAGGATTCAGTGTTTGGGCCTGTCTTGTTCTTGATATATGTTAATGACATAGACGATGGGATATCGAAATTCGCTGGTGATACGAACATTGCCAGTAAAGTAACTACGACAATTGACAGAGAATCAGACCTAAATCGACTAACGTCTTGGACCAATAAATGGCAAATGAAATTTACCGTTGATAAATGCAGGGTACTACACATCGGAAGAAACAATGATCACGTTCAGTATTCAATGAATGGAAAACTACTTTCTGCAGTAAATAAGGAAAAAGATCTGAGAATTACAAAATCAAACGATTTAAAACTCAATCAGCATTGCTCAGAGGCAGTTAAAACTGCTAACAAACTGGTCGGCTTTATTGGGCGTACTTTCGAAAATAAATCAGAAAGTCATATTAAAACTTCATAATTCACTAGTTCGACACCATCTTGAGTACTACATACAGTTTTGGTCCCCATATTACAGAAAGGACATTGACAAACTGGAAAGAGTCCAGCGAAGAATAAAAAAAAATATTTCAAGGCTGAAAAATAAACCTTATGAAGAAAGGCTTAAATAACTTACTTATTCAGCTTATCAACACGAAGGATGCAAGGGAATTTGATAGAAATGTTCAAGATAATCAAAGGATTTGACAATATCAATGCAGAAGATTACCTTACTTTTGATCGATGAAATATAACAAGAAGTCTTAACAGTTTTAAGATTACTGGTAGAAGATTCTCATCAAACGAAGCCAAGCACTTCTTTTTCAATCGGGTCGTTAACGTTTGGAACTCTCTGCTCGCCAATGTCGTCGACAGTAAAACAATTACTACGTTCAAAAACAGACTTGACAAATATTTAGAAGCCAATCCACAAATAAAATACAATCCGTTAACGTAGCAAACTTTGAGTAAGTTCTTCCTGATGTACCTATCTTACGAAATGTCGATTCTGACGACGTCGCTAGTGGCCTGACATCACTTGCCAGGAATTAGTGGTAGTATTAGTGGTAGTGACAGTAGTGATAGTCTTGTCTTTACTGTAAAACATTTCCATGCAATTTTTTTCATATTGCATGGTTCGTTTTACTTTCCTGCCAGCCATGGCAGGTGGGAGAAGCCTTCACCCTTACTATCCTGTATCCTTCACTCTAGATTAGATAGTATAGTCTCCATCACAAACAGCCTCGTTAGAGCCAGCAGGTCTGTTGCTGTTTGTTTTTCCTATGTGTTCCTCCTACTCCTTTACCATCTTCCCCTCCTTCCCCATCATCCTTTTCCCATTATTCACCTTCCACTCTCTCAGCTACATCTACTAGAAAATCTCCTCCTGACTATCCTTTACCTCCTGGAGTCTCTCGTGAATCCCTGTTACATAATTCTTATATCCAAAATCCCTCCTGCATAGATACTGCCCTTACTTCTATAACTCCTACTTCTGATCCCTCCACCTATCTTGATCCCATTACTCCTATCCCTACCATTATCACAACTCGTTAATTTTCTTTCTTTCATTATTCAACGATGTCCATTCCCCACTGGAATATCCGTGGTTTCCGTTCCCATAGAAATGACCTCTGCTGTCTACTTTCTGTCTATGCACCTCATGTTATATGCCTTCAAGAAACCTTTTTGGTTCAACCACCCACACCAATCCATTCTCTCAATTATATTGCTGCTTCTTCAATTATTATCAATCATAAGACACCATATACTTACCTCAACATTGAAACTACTATTCCTTGTACGGTTACGAATCATCCTTCAACGTTGGATTACCACCCTTGTTTTTGGTTATTTCTTACCTTCCCATCCTATCGATTTTGATAACCTCCACGACCTAATCTCCTATCTTCCCTTTGATGATAGTCGGCGACTTTAAAGGTCGACATACGCTATGGGGGGGATTCAGTAGTGAATTCCCGTGGTGGCTCCCTTGAGCGTTACCTGTCTACCTCTAACCTTTCTATTCTCAACTCAGACCGTCCTACACATTTTGATACAAGAACTCAATCCTTTTCTTGTCTAGATTTATTCATATGCACCCCTCCTCTCCGTCTGTATTTTCACTGGTCAGTTCCAGACCAATATCCTTTTAGTGATCATTTTCTTATTTTACTCTCCCACCTCGCCAACCCCTAATCGCCCCGTTGGTGTTTTAAAAGAGTTGACTGGCATTCTTTCACCTCACTTTCAAATCTTCTCTTACATCCATCATCATTCTTTACCACTCTAGACATGCTAACCTACTTTTTCTGTAACTGTTTTGAGTGCTGCATTAACTTCGATTCCCCGTACCTCTAGAGTCTAGACCTTTTACATCCAAGTGTGTTTCTTGGACTGCGCCAGAGCTTTATGTGTAAAGCGTGCTGCTTGGTGCAGTTTTCGCCGCAAACGCAACACACCTGGACACCTCTCAGCTTTTACATTTTTCAAAAGATCTGTTGTTTTTAGAAAAAAAACAATAAGCATATAAAAAAAACCTAAGCTGGTGCAGTTACGTCTCCTCTTAAACATCAAGCTTACCCAGTTCAACTATATGGAGACGAATACACAAACTCTCTGGCAAACTTCCACCCTCTTCAGCACCTATATAACATATAAATGATGAACACATTGCCGATCCATTACTGGTAGCTAATGAGCTAGGCACATTCTTTAGCAAAATCAGTAGTGGATCTCACCTCCCTACACAGTTCACTAATATTAAATTGATGGCTGAACTAAACCTTATCACCTTCACTTTAACATCCACAGAATCTTATAATGCTCCTTTTTCCTTCCTTGAATTAACATCAGCTCTCAAGTCCTGCCATAATACCTGTAAAGGTTTTGATATCAATGCATAAACATAAACTTATACTTAAACACCTACCAACAATTTTTTTATAAAATCTGGATGAAGGGAGATTTTCTCACTACATGGCGAGAAGCCCTTGTTTTTCCTTTCCTCAAACCTAAAAAATCTGGTAATCTCCCGCAAGATTACGGGCTTTCACCAGCTTCTTATGTAAACTCTTGGAAATAATGGTAAATGCACGCCTTATGTGGCTCTTAAGGCCATGTCACACTGCGCGTCTTATGAGTCTGGGTGTCATGGCGCGAGAGTGGAAAGCGCGCGCCTTTGTTCGCTCCTGTGTTCAAACGGTGACTCATCTCCTTGGTGGGACGCGCGGCAGCCGCGCCGCGCGCTCAGTTCATCAAAAGCTGAGAGACGGGAATGTCACGCAACACCAATGCTCTTTGGGCACTTGTGCTGGCATGTGCCATTAAAAAGAAGGAAGCTAGGAAGAAAAGAAGAATATGGGCAAAGCAGTGGCTTCTTCGTAGGCAAACATTGGGCAGCTACCAACAGATATTTCAAGAATTAGCTACAGAAGATTATATGGACTTTCAAAACTACACAAAACTGCCTTTGACTGTGTTCCATACCTTATTGAACAAAATAAGACCTCTGATTGAGCGGCAGGACACAACAATGCGACAAAGTGTCTCAGCAGGAGCCAGACTGGAAGCGACACTTCTGTTCCTTGCAACAGGCTGCTCTTTCACAAGACTGCAGTACTTGACTCGGATATCGAGAACAAGCCTGAGCAGCATAGTTCCTGAGACTTGTCAGGCCATCTATGATGTACTCAAGGATGACTACATTAAGGAAAATAATTAAGATTACAATGCATGATCTGTACATAAGTTTATTAACCTTATTAATTTACTTCCTTACAAACATATTTCATGAGTGTTTTTATGTATCTGAAAATAATGTAAGTGTAAAAAGAAAAAAAAGAAATGTATACTATGTCCATTAACCCGACTAGTTAGCAATGTTGTTTTTTTCTTCTGTATCATAAACCATTGGCGCCAGTAGGCTTTATAGAGGCACAGATGGATTTGTCTCTGCCTGTTATTTGGCGTAGGTTTTAAAATTTTTATAGTGACGCTTCGAAAGTTTACGTTCTCGCTTGAATATGTTGAGAACGAAGAGAGGCTAATCGCTGCTAAGGCCTCAAATGCATATAACATTGTAAGTCCCGTCTGAGGACAGTATGGCAGCAATTTGGGTAGTCTTTGGCCACTCGGCGGTGATATCAAATAATGAAAAGTGGCTAGCGGATATCGGGGGATCGAACCCGGGACCCTAAGTTGTCATGCCCGAACGCTGACCACTGTACCACCGCCTCCCCCTGTGGTGTGGTGATTTTCAGTAAGTCTATTTAGAGTGCCCATGAATAAGGCATCATGGATAATTTTCTCAGCAATTGTTCCTTGAAACTTGTCCATGTTCTTCAGTTTTCTGCCTACAAACACACCAAATGCCATAAATGAATCATGCTTCTCAGAATCTAGTTTTGTTAAAGCAACTTGTATCAAATCATTTACTTTATTTACTTTCTTCTTGCGCTTCCCTGGACCAGAAGCAGGTGGGAAAGTAGAATAATTTAGTGTAGTAGATGGTGTTTGAGAAGGGGAAGAAGCTGACGGCAGTGAGGGGGTCGGAGAAAGGATAGGAGGCGGTGTCACTGAGGGAAGCAGGGAAGGTTTAGGGTCGGCATGCATGTTGCCGCTGGACGATTCTATGTTGTTTTCTAGGGCTGGAGAGGCCGCATCTATGTTGTCCAAACCCTGAGAATGAAATAAAATAAAATCTGATATAAAATTTGCCTTAACGTTCGTTCAATAATCAAACCTCCAATTGTAAAAAATCTGAGGTGGGTGTCATTTTACACTAATTAGTACATTACTCTAAACAAAACAAGGCAAATGAAGGTAGAGTTGTTTGCACCAAATTGTAATGACTACATTTAGTTTTTTTTTTATACCTTGATATGTTTTCTTACCTCATTAAAATCCAGGGTGGAGATGGAGTCTCGGATTTCTTGGCCATCATTCATGAATGCAAATGCATCGGAGCACCAGAGTTTAGGCTTATGTATTTGCTCTGCTCCAGCACCTAATTTAGTGGACTCCTTCATAAGCCTCAACTCACGTCGATATTGTGATCGCAGTGTGTGTAATTTATTTTTCATATCCGTACTTGTCACTTCCGGCATCGGATTCTTCAAAGTGTCAAGTATTTTCACCACAGCAGCATCTCTAGCATTTCTGTCTTCATTTTTTTGACGATTTTGACGAGCTAGAACTACTACAGACCCAGTAGAACATGTAGAAACTTATATAGTAATAGATTTTGCCCATAAACAGTCAGTTCTCGCAGTATTCTTCGATTTAGAGAAAGCTTACGATACTAACTGGAGATATTATGTGCTCCATCAGGTATCCTCCCTCAAAATTATTGGTAATATGAGTGTATTTATCCAATCTTTCCTTCATAATCGAGCCTTTCGTGATGGGGAAGCGGTGGTGCAGTGGTTAGCGTTCGGGCGTGGGAGCCTAGGTCCCGGGTTCGAATCCCCGATATCCGCTGACCACTTTTCAATATTTAATATCACCGCCGAGTGGCCAAAGACTACCCAAATTGCTGCCATATTATCCTCAGACGGGACTTACAACGTTAATATGCATCTGAGGCTGTAGCAGTAATAAGCCTCACACGTTCTCAACATATTCAAGAGAGAACGTAAACATTCGAGGCGTCACTATAAAAATTATAAAACCTACGCCAAATAACAGGCGAGGCAAGTCCATCTGTGCCTCCATAAGCCTACTGGTGCCAACGGTTAATGATATAGAAAAAAAGGTTGTCTCATCCGTCTTTTCCTCTTATACTCAATATGAAAGTGTCCCTCAAGGATGCGTTCTTAGCACCACTCTATTCCTTATTGCCATTAATAACATTATATCTTTATTACCAATAGGTGTAAGATCATCCCTCTATGTAGATGATCTTGCTATCTAAACCTCAACAGGTTATATGATATGCCATATTGAATATTTCTTATTGGGCCACTAATCATGGTTTCAAATTTTCAGCTACTAAATTCTATTCAATTCTGTTCACCCGCTCCCACAAAGTAATTGCACCCTTGCTTTATCTCTATGAAACTCAATTTGAATCCCACTCCACTGGCAAATTCCTTGGCCTCATTTTCGACCATAAACTTACCTGGAAAGAACACATTGTAACCATAAAACAAAATGCTTTTCGACGTCTCCAATTTCTAAAAACTCTTTCCCATATATCTTGTAGTGCGGATAGGAAAACACTTCTCCATCTACATGTTTCCTTAATACTCTCCAATCTTGATTACGGATGCCATATATACTCTTCAGCTTATGTCACTCTCTTAACCTCACTTGACCCTATCCATCACTTAGGATTACGCCTCGCTCTCGGCGCCTTTCAATCTTCCCCAGTAGAAAGACTTTCCCGACGCCGCACCCTCCTTTCCCTCCGAAGTTATGTCAGACTACACCAGTTTTCCACCTCTAAGATCACTATTCCACAAGCTCTTCAAAGTAGTGTCTCCTCCCATCCACGACAACCACGGCCACTTTCTTTTTTTAAGCATTCCCTTCTCTCACCCCCCCCCCATCCTGATTTAAATGTCCTCCCTTTCCATACCCATTCTTTTCCACCATGGTTTATACCAACCCGCTTAATTTTCTCTTCTGCCCTTTCTAATTCTTCCAAGTCTGATACACCAAAGTGCTGAGACCTTAGTTTCATGTGTATTCTTTGTTTCTCAAAAAATTGCGCTTTAAAATTCGTGTGCGCCCTTGACGCCGGCAAATACGGTACTTAAAAGACCCTTACTTCAGTCAGTTTGTCGATGTGGTGGGAGACCTCTCCACCTCGAATAGTGGAGTCACTCCCATGTTGGCAGCAACAGATTCCTTTAGACTTAGAGTGTCAAATTCACATAGCATGTGTACAACTCATGAAAATACTTTAAACAAATTATTTTCTTATGTATTCTTTTTCTCAAGCTTCATGGCAAGTTCCACTTATACCTACTGAGGTCCATTGTTCTATACTAACTACTTTCGTGACCGACCCGATTGGAGAAGTACTTGGCTTTATTTGTCAAGACTCTTTTACCGATCATTTTGAAACTTTCATGTTCTTGTTATATTTGTTTGATTGTGAAGAAATTTTTCCATTGATGTTATCAAATCCTTTGAATATGTTAAACATTTCTATGTGATCACCTTTCATCCTCCTTTTCAATAGGCTGACTAGTTTAGTGTTTCAAGCCTTTCTTCATGGGCTACAAGTCTCAGTCTGGAAATAGTTTTTGTAATGCTTTCTAGTTTTACTAAGTTTATATATATATATATATATATATATATATATATATATATATATATATATATATATATATACACATATATATAGACCAAAAATGTACACATTATTCGAGATGGGGTCATACCAGGAGGTTAGTGTGAGTGATACGCGTGTTATGCTAGCGGTCGGGCATACCAGCTCAGGGTCCCGCGTTCGAGCCTCGGCACGGGCTGGCCACTTTTCTTCGTTACTACTGCCGAGTGGCCTAAGATCACCCACATGCTGCCATAACACCATCCTCGCCGGGACTGCAACGTTATATGCGCGAGGAGCTTCCACTGGCAGCATGAGCCTATCAAAAAGAAGAAACAAGGCGTCACTTAAAAAATCTAACCCGCGCTACTAACGGGCGGAGGCCAACCATCTAAGGTCTTCCTGAAGCCTATCAGCGCCATGAGTAAAAGATAAAATGCACCAACAGTGGTGCTTTATCCATTTAGAAGAAGAAAAACGTGTCATAGTTACTTTACTGGCAATTTTCGTGTCATTGGCAAATTTTTTATTTTGTAAGAAATCCCTTCATCTATTTCATTAACATATATCAAAAACGATATAGTACCGAACCCTAGGGTACACCACTTATTACTTTTATGCCACCTAGACAAAATATTGAAAACTACCATGTTTTTACTACGAGAGCCAGTTCTGAAGCTAATTGTGAATGCTTCCAGAAATACCGTGTATCAGTAGTGTGTTAAGCAATCATTTATGGGGGACTTTATCAAACGCCTTTTGGAAATCCAGATATATGACATCTACTGATTTGCTTTCATCGTACATGTCCAACATATAATGAAAGAAGTCGAGGAAGTTAATCAAGCATGAATGTTTACCAAGGAAACCAAGTATGAGTTATTTATTATTCCATTGTGTTCGAAGAATTTAATAATATTGTCATTAATTTACAAACAATCGACCTCAGGCTAACCTTTAGATAATTGCCTGGTTGTGACTTGTCCTCTTTTTTTAATATTGATGTTACATCAGCATGTTTCCATTGCAACAGAACTTTACTAAGTGTTAAAAGTTTGTTGAATAAAATGGATAGTGGGTTACTATTGTGATGCTTGGCTTCTTAATAATAAATTTTGTCTGGCCTAGAAGTATAGGCTATCTAGGGTTAGTTTAATCTTTATAATTGTGTGTAAAACATCGCTTTCTATAATGAATAAGCGCATCATCTAAAATGTTTCGATCCTTCTTTCATCAATTGGCTGTACTAGTACACACTCCCCATTGGTAAATACAGATCTGAGGAGGAGGAGGAGGAGGAGAAGGAGGAGGAAAAAAAAAGAGGAAGAAGAAGAAAAGAGAAAAGGAGGAGGAGAAGAAGAAGGAGGATTTGGCTAACCATTTGTGACCTCTTTATTGTGCAGGCCACACCACCAGGAAACGTGACCTTCACACTCTCTTGCCTGGGATCTGATGACCCTCCTTGGACGGCCAATTTCTCTCTCACAGATGGAAGTTCAGGTGTGAGAGAGAGAGAGAGAGAGAGAGAGAGAGAGAGAGAGAGAGAGAGAGAGAGAGAGAGAGAGAGAGAGAGAGAGAGAGAGAGAGAGAGAGAGAGAGAGAGAGAGAGAGAGAGAGAGAGAGAGAGTGAGAGAGAGAGAGAGAGAGAGAGAGAGAGAGAGAGAGAGAGAGAGAGAGAGAGAGAGAGAGAGAGAGAGAGAGAGAGAGAGAGAGAGAAAGAGAGAGAGAGAGAGAGAGAGAGAGAGAGAGAGAGAGAGAGAGAGAGAGAGAGAGAGAGAGAGAGAGAGAGAGAGAGAGTATGTGTATGTGTATGTGTGTGTTTGTGTGTGTGTGTGTGTGTGTGTGTGTGTGTGTGTGTGTGTGTGTGTGTGTGTGTGTGTGTTATAAAATTGTACAATAAAAAATATATATTGTTAAGATACTAAGATATATATATATATATATATATATATATATATATATATATATATATATATATATATATATATATATATATATATACAGGAATAAAAATTAAGATACGTGAAGTCAATATAAAAGCTATAGTCCTACATATAAAATTATTAAAATGATAAATAAAAGTTATACATTAATATATAAAGCTCATCCCATCAACATTACTATGACAAAGTTTATTCTTGTGGGGCTTAACCTTATAAATACTGGTATTTAAAAGGGTAGTTGCATATTTTGCTTAAGTAGTTCAGTAGGAAAATAATCATTAGCCTATAATCTTTGCCCAAATTTCTACTGAGGGGAGTGCTGCAAAGCCCAGGGGAAAAAGGTTTATTTTTAGTTTTTTCTTAAATATCCTTGCCAAATTATAGATGCATCTTATACTCTGGTCTTATATGGCGGGAAATAAGGTACATTAATGTATAAAAATCGTCCTGTCAACGTTACTATATAAAAGTTTTTTCGTGCAGAAGGCGAATTTTGAGTTTCAGCCGAATTTGAGAGAGAGAGAGAGAGAGAGAGAGAGAGAGAGAGAGAGAGAGAGAGAGAGAGAGAGAGAGAGAGAGAGAGAGAGAGAGAGAGAGAGAGAGAGCGAGAGAGAGAGAGAGAGAGAGAGAGAGAGAGAGAGAGAGAGAGAGAGAGAGAGAGAGAGAGAGAGAGAGAGAGAGAGAGAGAGAGAGAGAGAGAGAGAGAGACGATACGATTGTGGTGAACGGGTCACATTTGATAGCGTTGTGTACGTTCCGCTCCAATGTAAATCTTCAACAGGAACTAAATTTAACCATTACCAGGGCTATATTTAGGTTAGTTGCCCTTTAATCCATGAATACTGAATATTTTTATAGTATTCAGCTAAACTTCACCACAGATGTTTTGGTAGTTTGGGGGTCCTTTTATACCACCAATATGAGCTTTATAAAATCATGAAACTCAGGCTAAAATTTGGGGGTCGACTTATCTGAAGGTCGGCTTATCTGCCGAGATATACGGTATTTAAATAATTAACAGAGAATGTTTTGTGGCTAAATATTTATTTCCTGTCACTCTTTTACTTCAATTGAGATAGTTTATGTTCTTTTGTATTGGAAATGCTGATACTAATGAACATTTTTCCTACTAACAATACAGGGGAGGAGATGGTGGAGATTGATCCTGCAAATGAAGCCTTGCCAGGTTTCACTTTTACCATCAACATCACCTTTAACCTTCCTCACCTCTCTGTCGGCATCCACAACCTCACTCTCAACTTTTCTAATGAGGTTTCTTGGGCAACTTTCCCTGTCTCGGTGAGGAAGCATTCCCTTAACTGTTTATGTTAGTTCTAAAGCAAGAGTTTTCATATATTCGAAAAACAAGAATTAATTAAATATTCTAGCACTATTCAAAAGGAGTGCTTATAGAATATCAAGTTACAGTCATGCAAGGTAAAGGTGTGATAATGGAAGAAGAAGCAAAGCCTTAATATTCTGTTTCAATATGAGTGTAATAAAAGCTTTAATGTGACAAAGGAAATCAGTGGGAATAAATACTGAGTCTCTCTCTCTCTCTCTCTCTCTCTCTCTCTCTCTCTCTCTCTCTCTCTCTCTCTCTCTCTCTCTCTCTCTCTCTCTCTCTCTCTCTCTCTCAAAGATTAATTGGTGAGATCAAAAGTTTTAACCTATCCTTTTCTTTGGACTCTGTATTATTACCTTTTTTTTGGAAAACAGTAATTAGCAGGCATTGCTTGTAGCCTGAGTAGTATCAACATAGATCTCCCATGACTTCCTACATGTATTTATCAAAATCCGTCCACAGGTGGACATTCGAGAGGCTATAGCAAACATCTCTACTACAATTACAATGCAGGGAGAGGAGGGAGGAGACCCTATCCCATCACTGGAGCTCAATGGCCTCACTGTCTTCCCATCCTTGGTGCCCATCATGTTCTCCCCTTCAGCTAGCAAGGGTGAGACACTGGCTACGCCAGAGGTCGTCAGGAAGTTAGATATTTATACATATTATATCTAATCTAAGGTAACTACTGTTCCTTTTTCCTGACCCAATTGTCAGTAGAAATTGGACAAGACATGCGTTCGGGGAAGCTAGTTTTCTATTGCTAATGGGTACTTGTAAAGATTTTCTTTCCAAATTTTTCAAACTGTGTTGGGAATTTGTGTCTGTCAATGTGAATTGATCTTTTCTTGTTTTGGCCTCTCCCAAGAATAGCTACACCTGCAATACCTATTTACTGTAGTCCACTATCCAGTGTACTAAGCCTAGTATTAGGAAAATTATACCCAAAATGTTATTAAAAAAACGCTTTTGCTAATAAGTAATATCTATGAATTCTAACAAGTTTTGTTTTTGCATTAATGGTAACTATTAGATATTAAATTAAAAAGAAAGGAAAGTTGCAACCCTTTAAGCATTGCACGTAAAGTCACATCATGAGTACACATGCTTGTGCGTCATAGAAAGGAATAGAGAGCAGTGGGGGATGCTAATATACAATAATGTATCTATTTATTTATTATACTAGGCTGTCATATACCCAAAAGTGGGTAGCAAATACAAGACATGCCAGGGTTAAATGGACATTACTCTCCCATCTCCCTCTGCGCTTTGTCATTTCATAGGAGAGAATACAGAGGAAAGGGTTCCCAGACCTCTTACTCCATCCCTTTCTGTCATTTTTTACAATCCGTAGAGATTACATTGGTGATATTTTTTTTAGCCCCCACCACATGGCTGAACCATATAAATTCATGTAGGAAATATACCAACGTGGGCGGCCTCAGCGGAAAACAATTTTCCTCCGTAGTAGCATCTTCCAGTATGTAATAATGACACAGACGTCTCCCATTATCATATTATAGTTGAATACATTAAGAGACAGTATGTTGTAAATAGGTAACTAATATACAATAATCTATCTATTTATATACCAGACTGTCATCACTCCAAAGGGGTTAGGTAGCCAAGACAAGGAACGTCAGGGTTCAGGGTTCATGGAGACATAACTTCTCCCTCCCCTATGGTGCCTTGTCTTTTTGTAGGAGAGTATACAAAGGAAGGGCTTCCCAGACCCTTCATTACATCGCTTTTTGTCACCTTTTAAGCCTGAGTTACATTAGTCAACCGATGGGTTGGATCCAAGCTTAGACGGGCTGCTATTGGCTGCATTTTCTCCAAAAAGAAAACGGAGCCAATAGCAGCCCGACTAAGCTTGGATCCAACCCACCGGTTGACTAGTGTAACTCAGGCTTTACGAACTGCAGGGATTATGGTGGTAAATTATTGGTGCCTCCACTACAGGGCTATGTGTACAATAATACTAAAAACAATATACAGTAGGCCCTTATCTTTGGACACTCATTGAGATTGCCAAAACCTCGCAGAACTAAAATGTTCCAAAGATAAATATATCTTAAAGCCTGAGTTACACTAGTCAACTGATGGGTTGGATCCAAGCTTAGTCGGGCTGCTATTGGCCTGCGTTACACTAGTCAACCGATGTAACTCAGGCTTAAGCTAGGGTTACACTAGTCAACGAGTAGGTTGGATCCAGTCTTAAACGCGCTGCTATTGGCTCCGTTTTCTTTTTTGGAGAAAACAGAGCCTGAGTTACACTAGTCAACCGATGGGTTGGATCCAAGCTTAGACCGGCTACTATTGGCTCCGTTTTCTCCAAAAAGAAAACGGAGCCAATAGCAGCCCGTCTAAGCTTGGATCCAACCCACCGGTTGACTAGTGTATGGTAAATATACATGTGAGCTTGATGATATTTAGTTTTTGCCTTTTTTCCCTTATTTCACTTATTTGCCATATTTTTAAGACCAATTATAATGATGATAACTTGGTCATTTATATAATTTCTAAATTTTAATGATATAAATACCTGAGATAAGGTACCTCTGGGTTTGAGTGGGCTTGGTGGGTTGATTCTTAGAGGCTAGATGAAATTTTTACAAATTGATAAACCACCATTACCTTGACTGCTGTCACCTGATGCTCCCACGCTCGCCATAAGTGTATGTAGGCCGAGAAATCACCGTCTAAACACGAGACAATCACACTGGTCTACCTCAAAAAGTGTCATGGCGGCCTCAGTCGTGTATACAAGTTTGCAGTACAGTAGTGTGTGGATCCAATAGCCTGGGTGTCGCTAGTTGCTCCGGCAGCGCCCAGCATATTTTATATCTCCCCATAAAGATATATTCCGTATACAGGCGGACAATGTAATATCTGATAACACTGAGAAACAAAACAAAAAAAAAACTCAATACAATTACAAACTGACCTCACAGCAAACCATTTCATAAAGGAAAGAAAATAATTACAATCAATCAATCCTCAAGTACACACCCACACACGCACACACCCACACCCACCCGCACACAAATGAATATAGGGATTAGGGTGTGTGTGTGTTCACGTAATCTGCCAACCACCCTGGAGGCCTACAGTCTCTTCGCGGACGGCTCGCCACCTCCGGTGCAGGCGTGAGGCGAGTTACGTGCCTTTCACAGCACGCAGGTGCCTGCGATTGGGCAAACCGAGACGTTTGCTGCCTTCCAACTTGACGGTGTATTGACGATATGGGCGAACTTCTGTGATCACACCACGCCTGTCCCACACTCTGGTTGAGTGGTCCTGAACCCACACCTGGGTGTCGAGTGTTAAGGGGGGAAGGGTCGTGGGTGTGCCTTGTCTTCCTATCCATTCCGTCTGTTGCCGCGCTGCTACACGTTCCCTCACCCACAGGGCTTGTTGCCAATGTGTATGTCGACCTTGTAGTGCTGTCGGTGAACTGGTATGTCATCACGGAGTTGCCTGCCCATGGCCAGCTGGGCGGGTGACTTGTCCACACCTCGCAGTTGTTATGTACTTGGTAGAAGGGATTACACTCACCTGAAAGGCATACTATGTCGTGAGGATAGTTGTGGGAGATCCTTAGTCATGGCTAACTGATCCCAGATCCCAGATGATAATGGAGGATAGAGAAACCACATGTTGTCTTGCTACTGCGTGTAATAAGTGCAGAAGAAAGTATAAACACACGAGCACTCTGAATACAATATGACAAACAAAAGAGGATCGTTTACTGGTTTATCCAATACTAATACAGTATGCATTTAAGGTATTTAATTATACAAAATAAACATAGTGATCCTGCATACTGTATATAATAAAATATAATATATAACACTTCCTTCCCCCTTATAAAAGTATGAAATGATTACATATTGTCAATGAAACGTTTCTTAAACTACAACTTACAAAAAATAATGCTCAGAAAAAAATTAACACAATCATGATTTCCGGTGCATATTCTACATACATCTCAGTGTCTATAAATCCAAGCGATCAGGATGGATTCCTCGAGCTAGTGGATCTAGATGGAAGAACCTTTGTGGGATTAGGTGAAGATGAAAGTTGTCCATCATCACATGGTCAGTCTGAACAGGTAAATCAGTAGTAGTTGTGGGTGCATGAATTTCATCACGGTGTTCAGGAGGTGGTACATCGCTACTGTGTTCTACAATTACATTAGGGGTTTTGACTCCATACGATGGTCGTAATTGATCTATATGTCTTTTCACAACCCTACCACTTACATATACATCATAGTGCATGTTACCAAGCTTGCGCGACACTTCTCCCTGTACCCACTTACCAGGTGTGTTGTACAAACGAACCAACACTGGGTCCGACACTTGAAAATCTTTCATCATTCCCTGTCTCTGGATTTTTTTCCAACCTTTATATTCATATCCTCCCTGATAACTAGGCAACATTAAGTCTAACTTATTCTTAATTCTTCTACCCATCAAAAGACTAGAAGGCGTCATTTGTGTCGAGGCATGCGGTGTTGTTCTGTATGCTAGCAAGAATTTACAGATACTGGAATCAATATTGGCGGATGTAGCCCCTCTACACTTCATGTTATGTTTAAATGTTTGAACAAATCTCTCTGCTTCACCATTCGTGGCTGGATGATATGGTGCTGAGAGAACTTGCTGTATACCATTTACCTTCAAAAAGTCCTTAAACTTCTGGGAGGTAAATTGTGGACCGTTATCAGAGACAATTCTCTCTGGTAGTCCATGTGTAGCAAATATCTGCATGAGAACTTTAAGTGTTGCTCTTGATGTAGTTGCCTTCATGGTAATGGCTTCTGGCCACTTACTGTAACCATCAACAACTATCAAATATGAATGGTCAAGATATGGGCCAGCAAAGTCTATGTGAAGTCTTTGCCATGCATACTTTGGACACTTCCAGGGGTGTGAACGTAAAGCTGGAGGGTTATTCTGTACATTTTCTAACACTCCTCCACATCTCGGTCCATATCCGGCCACCACATAAATGATCTAGCTATGGCCTTGGATCTTACAATACCCTGGTGATCTGAATGATCACCCTTTGGGATAACTACTCTAGCTCCCTTTAGTAAACAATTTTGTTCCACACTAAGCTCTAACCACATTCTCTGATATGGTTTACATTCATCATGACTTAAAATAGCATGTCTACCTGAAATCAGACCTTATAAAACTTGTGAAAGAACTGGATCTTTGTGTGTACTATGTGCAATATGTTTAGCTGGTATAAGCAAGTTAAAACTGTCAATCAACAGAATAATACTCTCGGCTTTCCCAGGTGCATGGTCTACTGGTAGTCTGGAAAGTGCATCTGCATTACCCATGTTAGTGGTGGATCTATACTCTAAGGAATAAGTATATGCAGCTAAAATCACAGCCCACCTTTGTAGTCTGGCTGCCACTAAAGTAGGCAATCCTGCTTTAGGACCTACAATCGCTAACAAGGGTTTGTGATCAGTGACTAATTTGAAATTTTGCCTGCCGTACAAATACATGTGGAATTTCTTTACTCCATAAACTAAGGCAAGTGCTTCTTTTTCAACTTGAGATTAATTTTGTTCAGCCTTATTCAAAGATCTAGAAGCAAAAGCAATGGGATGTTCAGAACCGTCTGGCATAATGTGAGCAAGTACAGCACCTAAACCAAAACTTGATGCATCATAAACTAGAATTACTGGTAAATCTTTCTGGAAATGTACTAGAAAATCTGGTGAAAGGATTAGTGCCTTTATTTTCTTAAAAAACAGTTTGCCACTCAACTGACCAATTCGACTCTGAATCAACTGATACAAAGGGTGTGCAACAGTGGCTAAATCTGGAATGAAACTACCATAAAAAGTTACCAGTCCTAGAAAAGATTTAAGCTCCTTTACATTCTCAGGTACTTTACTGTCTTGCACTGCTCTGACTTTGTCCTTGCCCTTGTCCATCTATGTGAAAACCTAAATACTTCACTGAGGACACTTGAAAACTACATTTATTTTGGTTTACTCTGATTCCATTTTCATGGAGACGCTGCAATGCTGATCTGAGCCTCTGATCATGCTCTTTCTTATCTCTACCTGTCACTAGAATGTCATCAATAAAACAGAAAACTCAAGGAAGGCCTGTGAAAATTTTGTCCATGGTTTGCTGCCAAATTGCAGGGCTACTAGCTATCCCGTATGACAATCTCTGAGGACGTAAAAGCCTAAATGAGTGTTTAGTGTACACAACTCTTGTGATTTCTCATCTAGGCTTAACTGTTGAATGGCTTGCTTCAAATCTAATTTTGAGAACATCTTACATCCCCCTAGAGCAGCAGCTTGAATTTCCCTATTTACTGTAACCTTGTAATCGCCACAAAGCCTAATACCACCATCTTTCTTAGCAATAGGTGTACCCCAATAAGAGTAATCTACCTTCTTCCAGGTCCCTTCAGCCTCCAATCTATGAATTTCCTTCTCAACTGATGCTTTCAGTGCAAATGAAATAGATCTTGGGCCATAAAACCTTGGTGGAGCCTCCGATTTGAGAACTAGGGTTGCCTGTGCATTTTATTTTTTTTACTGTACCAGCACCTTCTTGGAAAACAGTTGAGTATTTTGATAGAATGTTTGACATACACGTCTCATGGTTATATTCACCTACCACCTTGAAAATATTTTGCCAGTCCAACTCCAGGCATCTCAATCAGTCTAACCCTAACAAGGTCTGCCGTCTACCTGCTACAATGGTGATCGGTAAAGTTCCAATTTTCTTCCTATCATAGCTAACCGTTACGTCAGCAGAACCGATGATGTGTATGTCATGATTGTTGTAGTCCTTTAACCTTTTATCACATGGTTTGACTGATATACCAGGAATTTTGTTGGCTACTTCTTCAGACATGACAGAAACATCAGCAGCTGTATCTATCTGCATAAGGACAGGTGTATTATTTACATGGAGATTTAACATTAACCTTTTCTCCTGCTGGCAAACTCTGTGTCAGGAGAATCACTACCACCTACAGCTCCTAATTCATGATTTGGTTCATCTGATTGCAAAGCTGAGTCAATCTGTTTAGGTCTAGACCCTCTACATTTGTTAACAAAATGCCCTAGCTTACTGCATTTAATACATTTTGCGATACTCAAATATAAGGTTTATGCCCTACCGTACCACATCGAGAACATTCTTGTTGTGTATTGAATTTCCTTTGGAAATTATTAGGTCTACCCTTATTATTAACTAAGTTTGTTAACTTGAGACTCTAAATTGCTGACAGATCTACCCTCTATGGTGTGGGACTGCATGTTGGCAGCTTCCAAAGCTCTGGTAATTTCCTGAACTCTATCCAATGTTAGTGTTTTCTCCTGCAATATTTTTTTCTTCAATTCATGTGAACTGCATTTCTCAATTATTTGATCAATAATAACATCCTCTGCATCATGATACTCACAGGTGGAAGCTAACTTACGCAACCTAGTAACAACTGAATCCAGTGAATTTGATGATTGTTATGAACATTGTCTAAATAAGAATCTCTCATAGCGAACATTTCAAAATATTTATCAAGTATCTCCTTGTCATCCTTGTAGGTCTCTCCCTCTGCTGTTAGTGTTTCAAAGATCTCTTGGATCTTTGTGCCAGCCACATGAAAAAATAAGGCTTTCTTCTGCTCCTCCTTGGTCACTCCAGTGGCCAGGATGTAGTACTTAAAAGCTGTGCACCATTTTTTCCATCGCGGTGCGACCGTGGATGAATCCGCCGACACCGAGAATTCTTTGGGTGCTGGGACATCTAGGACCATGTTGAATACTGCTTGAGTCCGCTGCTCCGCCACTCGGCGCCAGTGTTATGTACTTGGTAGAGGGGATTACACTCACCTGAAAGGCATACTATGTCGTGAGGATAGTCATGGCTAACTGATCCCAGCCTCGTCGACAAACTTTATAAGAGATATAATGAGAATGTAGGATAGAGAAACCACATGTTGTCTTGCTACTCCGTCTAATAAGTGCAGAAGAAAGTATAAACACATGAACACTCTGAATACAATTAGATAAACAACGGGTTTATCCAATACTAATACAGTATGCATTTAAGGTACTTAATTATACAAAATAAACATAATGATCCTGCTTACTGTATATAATAAAATATAATATATCATAACAGCAGTGGTGTGTTTAAATGCTGCAGTAACGCTACCAACGCCTTATCGGTGTCAAACCTGCCACCGGTACCTGTGTTAGTGCGATGCAGTCTTTTGGCAGACTTCACTGCTGCTTCTGCTCGGCCATTCGACTGAGGGAAGTGGGCGGACGCGACTCTTACCTCCATCCCCCACCTCCCGAGGAAAATTCTCATCTCCTCGCTAGTTAGGCTTGTCCCGCTGTCTGTAGAGATCCATTCTGATGCACTTCATCGCTGGAAGTACTGGCGGAATACTGATGACAGCCTGCTCGATGTGGGAAGTGTGCTAACTCCAGCCACCCAGTAAGCCTATCGGCATAAGTATTTGCCCCTCAAACTGGAATAAGTCTGCCACCGTGTGTTGAAATTTGTATTGGGGCAGGGGTGACGGAGAGAGGGGCTCAGGTGCTTGCGACGGTGAGTTAACATTGCAGGTAGCGCAGGCGTTTCTGTGGTGCTGCAGGTCGCTCTTCATGCCAGGCCAATATACCGCCTGCCTTGCCCTCCCTAACATCCCATCGATACCTTGATGGCCCGCGTGGAAGTTCGCTGCTACCCGTCGTCTGAGCGTAACAGGAATCACCAGGCGAAGGGACCCCTGCTCGTACGTATACGTCACCACCCCTTGGGACACTGCCAACCTGTTCCTGACCCCGTAAAACTGGCGCAGACAAACCAGTTTTTGGGCTCGATGTGGGTGCCAATCACCGGATGTCACCTCGGCAGCTGCCTGCGCCACTGCCATGCTGTCCAGGACGATGCAGTCGCTGCCGTTGAGCGCGGCTACAGTTGCAGCTGCCATACCAACCTCCATGTCGCTGGCCTGCTCATCTGTAGCGTCTGGCGGTGCGCAGAGCGCGGGGGTAGCGAGACAGGAAATCTGCAGCAGAATTTCTTTTCCCCAGGAGATACTTAGACCCCTTTCACACGAGCGGCTTTTGCCGTCCGGCGTTTGCCACCGCGGCGTAGCTTTCAATAGGCGGCAACAACCTTCTACCACAAACCCAAATTGCCAATTCGATATCCCCTAATTTTCGCTCAGGGTCTGAACGAGCCTTAAAATATGTAAACTTCTATGGTGTTATACTTCCATTCAACACACTGTCATACCTTTGCTATGTTCTTTATTATATTGGTTGGTGATTTCTTAACTCATTTTAACTAGATTGTTTTCCGTATATTAATGTATTTTTTTTTTTTAATATTGAATGTATTTGTGTTTTGCTTAAAGCCCAGTTACAGTAATATACTAGCATGATATGTAGAAAAAGAAAGCTGGTTGCCTTCTTTGTGGGTTACTATATGATACAAGAAATATTACAGCAGTTACAAATGCTTGTATTTTACAATATCAGATAAATAATAAATTTCGTGTTGATGCCACCCCGCTGCCTGACGAAAGATTATGGTGGTAACGTAAACTGTAAACATTCATGTAAACATTGCTCATGTCCATTGTCGATGTCTTATGGGCCGCATAGATGATAGTAGAGGCTAATCTTAGGCTATTCCTACGAAAATAACCTTTGTTTACGTTCCCGGAATGTTATCGTACTTGACCTTGAACGAGCATGTTCACACCTTCGCTAAATTGTGTGAGAAATTAGGAGATCTCGAGTTGGCAATTTGGGTTGGCCGCAGAAGATTGGAGCCGCCTATTGACTTCTATGGGAGCGTTCACACGGAGCCGCGACGGCAGTTTTGCCGTCACGGCTCCCACGCCCTGCCGTCCAGCCAGCAAGACCGCGACGGCAGAAAAGCCGTCGAACGGTCTTGGCGGTCATGTGTTCGTTCCTATGGGCGCATTCACACTAGGCGGCGTTTGCCGCGCGCGGCTGGTCATTAGGTGGTCAGATGTCTGTCAACATTAGCAGGAGGAGCACACCACCACCTCGTTTGCATCACTGGAAAAGCTGGTATGCACTATATTCTCCATCATGTGAACTTTCAATAATGTATATTGAAAATTTGTCTTTAAATCCTTATTAAGTGAAGACAATATATTAATTATAGCCTATTATAGATATTGAAAACATACTAATAATCTATTAACAGTATTTGATGAGTTATTATAACCTATTACCGGTATTTGAAAATATTGATTACAGCTTATTACCAATATTTGAAAATAGATTGATTTTATTCTAACACCATTATTTAATGACTATTAGTTAAAGCCTATTTTCATTACATGAAGTTGTTAATTATATTCTATTACTGATTTTTAGAGACGATACATTAATTGTAGCCAATTACCATTATTTTAATATATATTGATTATATTATATTAGCACTATTTAAAAACGATATATTAATTATAGCCTATTTCTATTCCTTTGATAAATATTGATTATATTCTAATAGCGCTATATAAAGACGATATATTATTTGTATCCTTTTAATATATACTAATTATATTGTATTGCCGTTATCAAGGACGATACATTAATTATAGCCAATTATTATTATTTAAAGATATATGAATTATAACCTATTACCAGCATTTTTATTATATAAAGATATATTAACTATACCATTATTATTGTTGAGAGAGAGCCTGCGGCAGAAGCCACAAGTGCCCGAAAAGAGGCGCGGCATTTGCCGCGCCTCTTTTATCGAACTGTGAGAAACATTAAATACATTTTTGGGAACATGTGAGGGGGTCCTCGGTTTATTTTTTGAAATAGAGGGGTCCTTAGTTAAAAAAAAAAGTTTGAGAACCCCTGCTCTAAATATCCTTATATCACAAGTAGTACTTACTCAATTCTTTTCGGGATTTGCCAAATAAAGGATTAGTCTATGGAAACTGGAGAGCATTTTTGTTCTAACTAAACATGTAGCAGGAAACTAGTAATAAATTTGTTAATGGTGAGAGCTTAGATGACAGTATTCAGCATGTAATACCTGTTTTGTAGATTGTGTATCACCAACTCACATGGATTATATTAGCATAAACACTTAGGATTAATGTTTTGTAGTATATAGGCACAGTACATCAATATTTATCACGAGAGAGATGTTAGAATGTCCTATGCTGATGACACCACCTTGCATTTTTCAACGTCGTACAACAGACGCCCAACCCAACAAGAATTAAATGACTCAAGGCGAGATGCTATAGGACGCTTAACTTCTGACCTTTCACTTGTTTCTGATTGGGGCAGAGCAAACCTAGTTTTGTTCAATGCCTCAAAAACTCAATTTCTACAACTATCTACTCGACATAACCTTCCAGATAACTATCCCCTCTCCTCTACATTAAACACACTCGGTCTATCCTTTACTAAAGATCTAAACTGGCAATTTCATATCTCTACTCTTGCTAAATCAGCTTCCAAGAAGTTAGGTGTCCTATGGCGTCTGCGTCCATTTTTCTCTCCCTCTCAGCTGCTCACATGTCTGGGAGGGCTCAACTCATACAGCTCTTTTAAACAGGGTGGAGTCTAAAGCTTTTCGCATCATCAACTCTCTTCCTCTAACTGACTTTCTTGATTTGTTAAGTCACCGCCGCAATATTGCATCTTTATCTATCTTCCACCGCTATTTTCATGCTGACTGCTCTTCTGAACTTGCTAACTGCATGCCTCCCCCCCTCCCGCCGCCTCACTGCACAAGACTTTCTACTTCTTCTCATCCTTATTCTGTCCATCTTCCTAATGCAAGAGTTAACCAGTATCTTCACTTTTTCATCCCTTACACTGGTAAACTCTGGAACTCTCTTCCTTTGTCTGTTTTTCCACCTGCCTATGACTTAAACTCTTTCAAAAGAGGAGTGTCAAGACACCGTTCACACTAGATTGGACTTACATGTCTATATTTCTCCTACTGTCCTTTTTACAGCGTCTGGCGACAAGCGGGATTTTTTTTTTATTTACTTATTTTTGTTTTCCCTTAGCCAGTACCCTTTTAATGTTTAAAACAGGCAAGAGACAAGTCCTTCTTTGCTTCTATAAAGCCTACTGGCGCTAACGGTTTATGATATGGAAAAGAAGTAACAGAGATTCACGAGAAAATCCAGGAGGTAAAGAATAATAAAGAGGAGATTGTTTCGTAGGGTGGGAGGTAAAGAGTGTGAAACGGGTGATGGGGAATGAGGAAGGGAAATGGGAGAAGAGTAAGAGGAGGAGGAGGAGTACGGGGAGGTGGTAATGGAGTGGAAGGCAGGTCATTGGGTGGGGGACGAGTTTCTGCTAAAACACAGAGGGTGTTATTGGAAGTGGTATATGGTAGGGTAGAGGATGAGCAAGATAGTGAGACATCAATGAAAAGTTTTGCTATAAAAGCTTTAATGTCAGAGACCATCTCACAAGGGGAAGGTGGGGATGAGAGGGTGAGTAAAAGTTTTAGTGATTAAGGATGAAGTAGGATCAGTAGAAGGTTTTGGAGGGAAGCACAGGAGCGATGCTTGGTGTTTGGTACACGAATAAGTCATGGAAAGGAGGTCTGGTTTTAGTAGAGAAAAATTGTTATTCACTGGCACTGAAATAACTACAAGGTGGGTGAGAAAAATGGAAGAGGTAATTTATTGCGTGATCCCCAAAATAACTGAAACAACTGATGGTCAGCTCCAAAACCGGTATATGGCCTGTCTTCTTTCTTGTAATAAGCACTTCAAAGGCTGCTCAGAGTCGGAGTACTTTCTGGAGTTTGCGGCGATCGCCTTACAATCTTCAGTAAAGTTGTCGAAAAGTGATAGCAGAGGAATGGCAGCAGCAGCTAAACCGCACACAGAAAGCTTGTGTTTGTTTTCTCCGAACTGTATCTGGAGATCGGAATGTAGGTTCAGGAAGTCGTGACCTAATATAACATCACAGCACAGATCTTGGATCACTGAGCGTTTGATGTCTTCATATGAGTTGCCAGACAAACCCATGTCAGCATAAACAACACCGAGGATTTCTGAAGACATCGAACTTGAAGCCATAATGACTTAGCCTTGACCTGGAGATTGCCCCACGCCATGGTCAGAGACGAAGTGTGCATTTACAAAACTCTCGGAGCTACCTGTGTGTATGAGAGCTTTTGCATCGACATCTTGGACGGTGACACTCACAATAGACAAACTCCCGCGTGCGAAAGCTGAAATCACAGCTAGGCAGCCGCAAAAGTAGGCAGGTGACTGGACCTACAAACCTTGGAGTAGCGCCCTCTTTACCCGCACGAGTTGCACGTGGCGTCTTTCGCAGGACAACTATTGCGAGAGTGCCGGCCGTCTAAATCCGCAGAAAAAAATATTTACCTAGTTTATTACTCGTCAAAGCAACAGCTACCCTAGGTGGATCGGGAAGGAATGGAGGAGAATCAGCTGAAGAAGACAACAACGCAGGCTTGGCTACAGCAGCTGCAAAAGGTGAGCTAGATGAGAATGAATCAGTATGCTCTTATGCAAGGTCAAGAGTTCTAGCCTGTTCATATGCAGTTTTTAATGTTTAGTTCTCAAGTAAACGCAGGCGGATATATGCAGAGGACAGCCCATTGATAAATGCATCTCGTATGTACTCATCACAATGGGGATCAGCAGTCACAGCTTGAAACCTGTAGTCCTTGGCCAGTATCTTCAATGAGTTATGTACTGTTCCAAGTTTTCATTTGAAGTTTGACGCCGAATGGCTAGTACATGTTGAGCATATACCTCATTTTTCGGTTGGATGTAGATAGAGTCCAGTAGCTGGATGGCTTCATTAAAGGTGCTACATTCAGCAATGTGGGAGCTACATATTTAACGAAGAGATTGAGTTTGTTCACAGTTGCACTTTCAGTAACAGAGATAGCTGACAGGAAGTTTGTGAAGGTTTTGAGCCAGTGCAACCAGTGTTTTGTAGCTCCAGAATCAATGGGATCTGCGTCGAAGCGGTCAGGTTTGAGCAGCTTATCCATGTTGTATTCTTGAAAATGTTGAATAAAATTTTGTAGGCTATGCTAGGAGATAGTCAAACTGATATTGCCCCAGCTCAAGCTTTATTCAACATTTTCCAGCATAGATGCATCATAGATTCTGCAAACAAATAACATAAATATTACAATCTGCAAAAAAATAACAACTATTACGATCATCAGACAGATTATAATGTACTGATGAAAAATGTATATGGTCATGAAGATTGGCTATTATTGATGATGTTGGATTTGGATAGCAAAATGGAATCGAGCTATTTGAAACACATTCATTTTTTTTTCAGGTATTCCTTCATACTGGGGACTCTTTGACGAAAATGATGAGCTAATGAATATGACAGAAACCAAAGACCAGTTGCTACACTACTTCTTCACTAGTGTGAGTTTGCTTTAGAACAAGAAATGGGAGTTGTAAGCATCCTATGAAGTCAGTTATTCTGCACAAAGTATTTTATTAGTCAACCTGGAACTGAACCATATTATAATGTGTTGCATATATTTTTCTGAGACAACTTCTCTGAACAGGAAGGGATACGCAATTTCACAGTGAAAGCATACTCAGAGGCTGAGGGATGGGTGGCAGCAAACATGCCTCTCACTTTCCACGTAGTGAACAAGATCCAAGGTCTTAATGTCTCCGACTTCAACATCATCACACCTGTTGTGAGTTGCTGGCTATTGACATGTGTTAGGAACAGGTTGAAAAATTAGAGATTATTATTATTATTTTTTTTTTATCTAGATTGTTATGCCAACACACACAGTGGGAGACGTTTGAAAGCAGAGGTGCAAATACGCAGGGAAATAGATTATTGAGAATAACAATGAATAATATAATGATACAATGGGTACCTAACTATACAATATATAGAAAAGGTAAACCATCAAGATTGGACTTATTATTTACCAAAGGAATAAATCTGGAAAAAAAATATATAAATCATGAGCGCCCATTAGGAAGGCGTGACCATGTGATCTTAGAAAATGAGATAAAGGTAGATATGGAAGACAAACAGGAGGAATCATATGGTAAAAAGAAAAGGAATAATTATGCGAAATGAAACTACAAGTACCTCTTGTTTTACATGAGTTTAAAATACGCGCTTTTGTTTTAACACGATGTCAAAAAGCCAGTATTTTTGCTTTAACTACACGATTTCTTTAGTAAAACGCTATTACATGTTTATCAAGAGAGGTTGGTAAACATGTAATGTTTAAGAGAGATTGTTACAAAGGCTAATCCTCCAAACCATAGACCAAAACAACAATGGCCGACGCGTTATCTACAGCATTAAAGTATCGAGATCAGGTAAAAAAAGTTTTCTGTATTCTAATATTACTGGTATTTCTATTTTTAATCATATAACTTTCATTATGGTATCATCATGGAGCTAGTGTGTCAAACAAAGGTGTTAAGGTGCAAGCCGAGTACCAGTAAACTCTACCCCAAGACCTACAACAACGTAACCATCAAGGTATAAGATGCTGGGTGCTTGGAGGAGTTTTTTGCGGAAAAAAGTGCGCTTTATATAGTGGGAAATGCGGCATATAATTGTGTGTTCTCTTAAAACAGGAAAAATCCCTTAAGCATGGAAGAAGTTATTATAATGACTATTTACAAAAATCAAAACGAGAAGAACCTCTTAATTATATACCAGTGTCATTGATCAGCATAGTCTTTATGTTATGTGAAAAAGTTATCAAGAAACAATGGATGGAATACCTAGAAAGAGAAGAAGTATTAACAGATCGACTATTTGGATTCAGAACAGGAAGGTCATGTGTCACAAACTTCTTAAAGTTTTATCCAAAAATGATAGATATAACACAAGAAAGAGATGGATGGTGAGATTGCATATATTAGACTAAAAATAGGCATTCGATAAGGTTCAGCACAAATTAATACTATGGAAAGTGGAATAGAGTTAAGGACTGAAAGGAACGTTAGAAAATTGGATGGAAGACTACCTGAAAGGTAGAGAAATAAGAACAGTAGGAAAGGATGAAAAATTAGAATGGAGGGTAGTAAAAGGTGGAGTACCACAGGGATCAGTTTTGGCACTAATATTTTTGTTGTTATATGTAAATGACATGACAGAAGGAGTAAGCAGTTACATGAGTCTGTTTGCAGATAATGCAAAATTACTTAGACAGATAAGAAACCAAAACGATTGCGAGGAGTTACATAATGACATAAACAAGATTTATGAATATGACGGGATAGTCATGTACTGAAAATGGGGAAGAGTGGAATTAGAACCACATATAAGTTAAGACAAAATATTATATCAATAGAAAATGAAGAGAAAAATTTGGGAGTGGTAATACAGGACAACTCATCACCAGAGAAACATATAGATCAAATATTTGGTGACACATTTCTGATGCTTAGAAATATACAGATGGCTTTTCACTTCCTAGATGAGAAAAACTATAACTGTAGTGAATAGATCAAACCTTGAATATGCAGAAGTAATATGGTCCCCGCTCAAGAAAAAGCATTTCTGGCAATTGGAAAGAATAGAGAATTGTAACGAAGATGGTGCCTGTATATCCGCGAGGTCCAAGGGTTCAGGGAAACACTAATCTTGTATTTAAGGTTCTATTCTTCTACGTGTGAGTACAGCGATTACAAGTAACGGCGTGACGTACAGAACGGGGCCGTGTCAGAAAACTTACTCCTTCCCCTAGCCAGCGCGCAGGCTGGCGCCTGTCTGCCTGCCTAGTTTGCCATGTATGAATATCCCACACCTCCCTCCCTCCTTCTAGCTCATAGTTCCGTCTTGAGCGTCGTCTCTGCCATCTGCTGCTATGGAACTTTGGTTGCGTAAGCGGCGAGGGATAGGTGGTTCTCTGGGTACGTCAGCTGTTGTCTCGTCTTCAGCGGCGGTGACTGTTGGGCGAAGGTGACGCCTGTTCCGCCATAGAACTCGACCGCTAGGTAGCAAGACTTGATATTCCCGTGACCTGCCACGGCTCATCACCTTGTCCCAGCGTTTGGAGGCATGGTCTTGAATGCGTACTTGCTGAGAGACTTGCAGGGGAGGTAGGGCAGTGGGCGTGCTGGTTGTAGCGGGATGTGATGTCTCGCGGTCGCTGTGCTGCACGATGGTCGCATTCCTCTGACATGTCTTGCCACTCCTGCATGAAAGACTTGGGTTGGGCCGGTACACATGTACGGAGGGGGCGGCCGTAGAGAATCTGAGCTGGGGAGCGGCCAGTGTGGTTCGGGGTGTTGCGTGCCTCTAGCAGTCCCCGGTCGAATGCCTCGCAGTCAATGTTACCCGAGGGGGTTACCTTCATGATGAGGTGTTTCACTGACTTCACGGCTGCCTCGGCGTGTCCTTTTGGCTGCGGGTAGTGGGGTGACGTCACCACGTGCTTCACTCCCCAACGCGTCAGGAACTCTGTAAACTGGTGACTGGTGAACTGTGGTCCTCCATCGGTGCGAAGGCGTACAAGAACTCCTATGTCACGAAAGTAACGCCGGAAGTGGCGTATGGTGGCGGCGGCTGTAGTGTTTCTGCCACATGAAATGACGGCAGGCCAACCCGACAGACGATCAGCGATGACGAGGAATGCCTTCCCTGCTACAGTGAAGTAGTTCGCCGACACGGACTCGAACGGTCGTGTGGGGTTGTCGTCGTTGAGGTATGGCTCTTGTTGTTGGCTCGGCAGCATCGTCTGGCAGGCTTCACAGGCACGGACGATGTTGGTAATGTCAGAATTGATTCCGGGCCAGAATAGTCAGCCAGGCCAGTCTGCAGCGCCCGGCGTTTGGTGGCTTCGACTCCACGGTGACTGTCATGAAGTCGGGCCAACACGGTGCGGCGCAGGGCAGCGGGAACCACGACGCGCAGACCATAGGTTACCGTCGCAGTACAGCTCGTCGCGTAGTTTCCAGTAAGGTAGGAGTGTAGCATGGAGGTCGTACCGATGGCTTGGGAAGCCGTGTCGTACGCTCTCTAGCAGCTTGGTGTACGCCTCGTCGTCACGTGCGGCCTGCTGTAGTTCCTCCATCCTCTTGTCGTCTGTCGTGGCAAGTGTGTCGGGCTCGGCGAGTGTCTGGATGGCTCGGAGAGTGACTGCGGCCCTGACAGAGGTGTCGTTGAGCATGTCGTCGTCGTCGCTGGGGTGGCTGACTGGGTGGCGGGAAAGTGCATCGGCAATGCAAAGTGTCTTCCCCGCACGCCATCGTGCCGTGAAGATAAACGGCGACAGCTTCTCCTTGAGACGCTGGAGACGTGGGTTCTCCACGGCGTCAAAGGTGTAGTTGTTCAGGATTGGTATGAGCGGGCGGTGATCTGTCACATGTTCGAAGTGGTGCAGCCCTTTCATGTAGAAGCTGCACTTATGCATTGCCAGACTGCAGCCAGCAATTCGTGTTCGATCGTTGCGTAGCGGGTCTCCGTGTCCGTGAGGATACGAGAACCGCATTGGATGAGTCGAAAGTGGCCTCCTCCGTGATCTTGAAGCAGAGCATATCCGATGCCGTTCAGCCTTGAGGCATCAGTCTGCAGGGTGGTGGGCAGCTGGGGGTCGAACATTGCTAGTTGTGGTGGAGTCGACAAGGCTTCCTTGACTCTCTGGAAGGCTTCGCCGTGGGCTCATGAGAGGTCGTAGAGGCTGGGCCGCTGCGGAGATTTCTGGTGAAAATTTAGTCAGCTGGTTAACAAGGCCCATGAATGACCTCAGATCCGTGATGTTGGCTGGTGTGGTGAAGTCTGTAATGGCCCGTACCTTTTCAGGGTCTGCGTCAATCCCGTTGGCAGACAGGACGAAGCCACAGAACTTCACTGCAGGTTTGGCGAGAATGAATTTATCGGCGTTAATTGTGATGCCGCCTGCTCGGCACCTGGCAAGGACGGTGTTGACGTGGTGAAGGTGAGGCAAGTATTCCTCGTCGTGCAACAACACGTCGTCCACGACCTTCACACAGTTAGGGACGCCTTGTAGTGCCATATCTCCACGGAGGCAGAAGGCGTCTCCTGTCGCAGCAAAACCCATAGGAGCGCGTAGATACTTGTACCGGCCGTATGGCGTGATGAAAGTAGTGAGTGGCTGGTCTTGTTTAGCCAACTCGAGTTGCCAATACCCGCACAGTGCGTCGACGGTGGAGAAGTATGTGGCCTTGGGATTGATGCTCCGGATGGCGGAGAAGGGTGTGGGTGATGGATGCGCGGGGCGTGACACCTGACTTCAGTTTCGATAAGTCAGTGGTTATGCGCACTCCCCCGTTTGGTTTAGCGACTGCGACGAGTGGATGGCACCAGGGTGATGGTTCGTCTCCTGTAGGGGCGATGATTCCCTACGTCACCATTGACTCCAGTTCAGTCTTCACTGCATCCCGGAAGGCAAGTGGGATCTGCCGGGGAGTGTGTATTGCGAACGGCTTCTAGTCCTCCCGAAGGTGAATCTTCATCGGCGGTCCCGTCATTGGCCGGAGTGGTGCGTCGCGGAGGTCAGCTTTAGACACCAGCACGTCTCGGTATTCCTTCAGAAAGTACGCCCTCGCTTGAGTGGGGGACGTTTCAGGAGTGAAGGGTAGTGGTGGTGGTGGTGGTGGTGTGCTCCGCGCTCCCTCGGGCGCACAAACGCTCGCGTGTGTCACGTTCGCAATGGGCTGCGGGAAACGGTCAGGAATGAGGGCAAGGTCCCTGCAGGCCTGAAGTGACAAGAGTGGGCTTGGTATGCCTTCGTGCACGTCGATCCACACGGTTGTAGTCTTCTGCTTCACGCTGACCTCTGCTTGCAATGAGCCGAGGGCTGGTGTCATGGGCGAGCCGTCAGCTGTGTATCTTGGGTCAGCAGGTGGAGGCTGAACGTCATTGGTAGACAGACCAAGGCTGTGAAGATGCTCGGGTCCGATGACTGTGACATCGGCACCTGTGTCTGGTAACATGAGAAGGACGGTTGACCCTTTGTGATGAGTGACTGTGACGGTGATGGTGGGAGGGGGAGTAGGGGGTGTTCGAGAAACAGAGTGAACACGCCTCACGCCGGTGTTTGACCCTGAAAACCCTTGCGTTCGCCTTTCCTTCGTCTTTTCACTCCCAGATGTCTTGATCTTCCGACAATACTGTTTGTAATGCCCCTTCTTACCACAGCTGCCACAGGAGGTGGCGTTGGCTGGGCACCGCGGTGTGCGTGCCCAGTGGCCTTTGTTGCCACAGTTGCGGCACGTAGAGTCTGCAGCTGGGCACTTATTCCTGTCGTGTGTTTTTGTACAGCTGTGGCAGGCGTCCTTGGTTGGTTTAGGTGACCTTGCTTTGTTTTGCTTCTGCTTTTCTCGCTTATATGATGACATTGCGCGTACGGCAGGTGAAGGTGAAGCTATTGCGGACGCTATATGCCTGGCGGCCTCGAAAGCGTAGCATTGTTTCACCACGTCGTCAAGTGAGTGGGTGGGGATTGTACCGATTAGTTCCTGCACTAATTCTGTGTCACGTACACTCATAAGCAGTATTTGCTTCAGCTGAGTCTCCTCACACCCGTTATCTGCTGCTTTGAAGATGTCCACTGCTTCAGCTAAACTTTTGACGCGGACGTAAAATTCGTTGAAAATCTCCCCCGCTGCCTGCTTGCAGCTGAATAGGTCCCTGCGGCGTATCGCCTCGTTCGTCTGACTTTTCACGTGAGCCTCTAAGGCGTCCAATACCTCTGTGACGGGCTGAGTGTCGTCGTTAGTGACTTGGAGGCGGTACTGCAGTATGTGTAACACTTCAGGAGAGAGGCACATTCGTAGCTGGATATGTTGTTTCGGTGGAGAGAGAATTGACAGATCAATCATGGTTGCATAATCCGTCCATTTACACCGCCATTCACGAAACGCCTGAAAATTCACGTCTGGTGATAGTGGTGGCAGGGGATGAATAACAGCTTTGGTTGACAAGCGACGGTGGTGCTGGCCGGGGCGAGACAGGGTGTGTAGCGCGGCGGAATGTGTATCACTCGAGTCTGCTGGTGTCACGGGTACGGAGTGCTGTTGTTGACTTGTAATAGCCAGAAGCAGCTCACGTAATTCATTCCTCCGTTGTTCTTCCTCGATCCGGCGGCGTTTTGCACCATCGGCACGGCGACGATCCTCGTCTTTCCGACGTCTTTCTTCAAAGAATTGAATAAGTTGTAGGGTGTCCATATGTGTCTGTTGCTGTGTGCCGTCTGCTTCTTGGGTACCTTCGGCTTTTTTAGTGCCTTCTGCTTGCAAACGTGTCACTGGGGGCGCCATAGCTAGTCTGTGAAGAGAGAACGGGTCAACCCCTCGAATTCTCCTCTGTAATAACTATGCAGCAGTGACGTTAATCACCGGGAAAGGCATGCGCGAAGCACTAATGGCGAGCGGTGTTGTGTGCATGTGCTGGGCGAGTTTCTTTCTTACCCGCGTCACGCCAAGGTGTCAGTGCTCGGTGAGCTTGCGTGATAAGTGGGTGTGTTTCACTGCGCTCTGCTGGGGCATGGAATAATAATAATTAAATCACTTCCCAAGCACGCCCCGATCAACGCAAGCACAGACACTGATTCACTCACTGCACTTAAGCGTCGTTAGCACTACACAACACTGGGTAAAGCACACCACGCGTTGACCGGTGAGGAGTCCATCCTGGAAGGAAACCGGCTGGTTGTCGTCACAAAACTTGTAGTATTTCACTGCGATGTAGAGACCAATTCACTGTGCCATGTATATCCGTGAGGTCCAAGGGTTCAGGGAAACACTAATCTTGTATTTAAGGTTCTATTCTTCTACGTGTGAGTACAGCGATTACAAGTAACGGCGTGACGTACAGAACGGGGACGTGTCAGACAACTTACCCCTTCCCCTAGCCAGCGCGCAGGCTGGCGCCTGTCTGCCTGCCTAGGTTGCCATGTATGAATATCCCACAGTGCCAAATTTGGAAAATGCAGCTGACAACACTTAAAGAAAGAAGAGAAAGAGGTGACTTAATTACAATATATAAATTGATATACTTGGAGAAAACAGATAGAAAAGATAAAATAATGAAAAGAAAAAGGAGAGGCTAGATATTTCAGGGGATGTAAGAAGAGGTGATAATAGCAAAGAATGTTCAACAACTGAAGGAAAAACTTACAAATATAAATACAGTGACAGGACTACACGAGTGAAGTTCAGGCTTTCTATACAACAACTAGGTAAATACAACTACATACACACACACAAAAAAAATACAAAAATGAAATAAAATTAATTAATTAATTAATCAATTAATCAATTAAGTAAATAAAACAAAATATAATAATATATCAAACGACAATGAAATATATTGCTACAGGATATACTCTGATACATGGTTAATAAAATACATACGTAAATAGATATAACTTCTAACATGGAAAAATTTTTAATGAAAATCCTACAACAGAATCAAACCAAGGTGTTCAGTGTGTCCCTGAAGATCTTCCACCCCATCACTTGCCTCATCATTGACTTCAATGATGACTCACGTGAGGAGGTGTATGGCACAGCTCCATTCTGCCAGTTGAGGTACCCCACAGCTGCCTACAAGTATGGGCCACTCACCAATCCCTTCAATATTACCCACGTATACTTGTAAGTACAAAATAGATGGATTTAGAATCATGTCTATGTATTGCACTGTCATGCAAATGTAACGAAGAAAACGAAAACAGAAAGACCTATCTAATCTCCATGGAGATTAGTTCACTTCCCTGCCACCCAGACGCAGATTTTAAGTGCCTATTTGCCTATTTGCTGATGACAAAACACGTAATAAGATGTAGAAATTATAAATATGTGCATAATTTTACATTGAAATGCCGTTTGTGGAGGAAGTAAACACAAATAAACTATCATTTCTGCAACATTCGTGGCTTTAGATCTAATTTCCAATCTGTGAAACACCATCTCTCCTCCACTAAACTTCATTTTCTCTTCCTAACTGAAACACAATTGTCTGTGGCTACTGACAGCAGCCCCTTCTCTGTTCCCTCCTACTTTTTCTATCATCATTGTCAATTCGAAGCTGGCTGTTGCGCATATGTGCGTAACGACATTACTTGTTCTCGTGCCCACAATCTTGAATCTTCAGAATTTTCTACCATCTGGCTAAGACTTCAATGTCACTCTCTAACTAAATACATATGTGCTGTATATTTTTCACCTAGTTCCTCTGACTATGTAAAATTCTTTGACTTTTTAACTTCCAAAGTGGAGTACATCCTATCTCACTTTCCGTATGCTGAGAATTCCATTTTAGGGGATTTCAATGTTCACCACCAGCTTTGGCTTTCATCCTCTAACATTGACCAACCTGGTAAACAAGCCTTCAACTTTGCTATCCTTCATGTTCATGCAGTTGGTGCAGTTCCCTACTCGTATCCTGACCGCGTTGGAGACACGCCCAACATTCTTGATCTTTTCCGAACTTCCAACCCTTCAGCTTACTATGTTAAACTTTCCTCTCCGTTGGGCTCCTCCGATCACAATCTTATTTCCGTTACCTGTTCTATCGCTCCAGTGCAGGCTCAGGATCCGCCTAAGCAGAGGTGTTTCTGGCATTTCAACTCTGCTAAGTGATTTTCCTTGGGATGATTATTGCTTCCATGTCAGAAATACTTTTCTTTGTGCCGAGCGCATACCAGAGGTGATTATCACTGGCATGAAGTTATACATTCCACATACTTTCTCTAATACTAAAGCTTAAAACCACTGGTTTAACTATGATTGTTCTGGTGCTGTCAAAGATAGAGAGGTAGCTCACAAACGGTACTGTAACCATCCATCTGCTGAAACTGATGCCATTTATATTTCTGCCCGTAATCATGCCAAATCTATTCTCCAACTTACTAAAAACTCTTTTCAATTCTAACTTTTCTCGTGATTTCTGGCATCTAGCCAATAATATCTCCAACAATTTTAGTTATTTATCTTTCCCTCCTTATTTCAACCAGATGGCTCCAAAGCTGTCTCTTCTTTCTCTAAAACTGAACTCTACGTTCAAACCTTTGCTACCAACTCTACTTTGGATGATACTGGGCATATTCTTCCTACTCCTCCAACCTCTGACTACTTTATCCTTAAAACTTAAATTCTTCATCATGACGTTTTCCATGCCCTTTCTGGCCTTGATTCTCGGAAGTCTTGCAGTTCGGATGGAGTCCCTCCTGTTGTTATCAAAAACTGGGCTTCCAAGCTCGCTCCCTGCCTGGTCAAACTCTTTCGTCTGTGTCTCTCTACTTCTATAAATCATTCATACTGGAAGTTTGCTCACATTCAACCTGTCCCTAAAAAGTGTGACCACTCCAAATATAGTATGGTTTCCGGAAATGTCGGTATACTGGTGATCTCCTTGCTTTTTCTAACTGGTCATCCTCTTTTAGGGACTTCGGTGAAACCTTTGCTGTCGGCCTTGACAAATCGAAAGCCTTCGATAGAATCTGGCATAAATCTATAATTTCTAAACTACCCTCCTACGGATTCTATCCTTCGCTCTGTAGCTTCATCTCCAGTTTCCTTTCTGACCGTTCTATTGCTGCTGTAGTGGACGGTCACTGTTCTTCCCTTAAAACTATCAACAGTGGTGTTCCTCATGGTTCTGTCCTATCACCCACTCTCTTTCTATTAATTATCAATAATATCCTAAATCTGACTTCCTGATGACACCACCTTGCATTTTTTAACGCTGTTCAACGGACGCCCAACCCAACAAAAATGAAGTAATTCAAGGCGAGATGCTATAGGACGCCTAACTTCTGATCTTTCACTAGTTTCTGATTGGGGCAGAGCAAACCTGGTTCTGTTCAATGCCTGAAAAACTCAATTTCTACAAATATCTATGCGACATAACTTTCCAGATAACTATCAGCTCTTCTTCAATGACACTCAACTGCTCCTCTCCTCCACATTAAACACACTCTGTCTATCCTTTACTAAAAAATCTATACTGGCAATTTCATATCTCTACTCCTGCTAAATCAGCTTCCAAAAAGTTAGGTGTCGTATGGCGTCTGCGTCAATTTTTCTCTCCCTCCCAGCTGCTTGCTCTAAACAGGGGCCTTATCCGCCCATGTATTGAGTATGGTTCTCATGTTTGGGGGAATTCAACTCACACAGCCTTATTAAACAGGATGGAGTCTTTTCGTCTCATCAACTCTCCTCCTCTAACTGACTGTCTTGATTCTACCGCTATTTTCATCTTGACTGCTCTACTGAACTTGCTAACTGCATGCCTCCACCCCTCCCGCGGCCTCGCTTCACAAGACTTTCTACTTCTTCGCATCCTTATTTTGTCCATCTTTCTAATGCAAGAGTTTATCAGGATCTTCACTCTTTCATCCCTTATATTGGTAAACTCTGGAACTCTCTTTTTGGCTCTGTTTTTTACCTGCCTACAATTTAAACTCTTTCAAAAGAGGAGTCAAGACACTTCTAATGTTAACTGGACCTCCACCCCATGCTTTTATTTTTCCTACTCTCCTCTTTACAGGATCTGTCGACAAGCGGGATTTTTTTGCTACCTATTTTTGTTGTCCCTTAGCCTTTTAATGAAAAAAATAAAATACATAGAATCATACAATATGTGATCAACCACTTAGTCATTTGAAATCAAATCAAACAGTAAGAAAGAATGAAAGCAGCCTGTCAATTAATGTGATGCAACATTAGCTGATGTGGACACATTATAACAAGGCAGGCAATGATTACAATATAATGGAAGTAGAATATGAATATATTCATTCACATAATAGTTCAATTACAAAGTATTATGTATGGATACAGGAGAGCAATATTGTAGCTCTTGGTGGTGCTCAAAAACTGAAAACATAGTGTGTTGTCACTTTGATCAATTGATATTTATCATTTCACTTTCATTCTTCACTTTATGATATTTATACTTTCACTTTCGTTCTTCATGCCTTTACTTTTCCTTTGTTCTTTTTAGCTTAACCTTATGATATAAAAATCATATGGTTAGGCATTTTTCTGCTAGGAGCCTTCACTGTCTATGTAGCACATTCCAATACATCCCTTCAAGATTTCATAAGCATAATTTTTTTTTATTTTGTACCATGCCTTTACTTTACCAAATACAGTTATGTGCATCTTTACATTAATAAAAACATTCCATGTACACACATAACTATAGTCTTTATTACATGAGAGGTCTGGTCTGATGAACATATTTGGTCAAGGTTCAGGGAAGGGGATGCATCTAATCTGATGTGGCAGGAGTAAATTGATTCTGAAGTAGGGCCATGATAAGGACAATAAACTGACGATGTTGCGATACTGACCGTCACAGTGTGGTATGGGGATCAGTCCCTTCTTTCTAGGGGTTTACAGGCAAAGATGTGATGGAATGCATGTGGACGTATGTAGATACTTTGTCTTGCCTAACCACTTGTAAGGGGGATATAAGCTGGGTATATGGAGAGATTGGTGCCTTGCGCATTATGAATCAGTATGAATTAGAATGAATCAGAAACAAGTGACCAATATCTCCACCACTTAATGTATAAATATATCAATCAACAGAAGCGAGTCCTTGTACAACGTGTCGGTGGTGGTGGAGGATTTACTTATCATTTTGAGACAACGACTGCCAGTGGTTGTGGCCGATATACCCTGCAAGGCCCCTCTGGTGTGGATACCGAATGGTGTGTCCTCCACTCTGGAAGCTCCCACCATTATGCGCTCCAGGAAGTTCAGAGTGACAGCAGACGCTGAGGTGGAATGCAATGGTACTGTGGCTACCAAGTGAGTGTGACAAGAAGCAAAAGAGGAATTTTTATTTTTTTTCTAATAAATTACCAATTAACTAATTTGTCTTAATTAATCTATTAATTCAATTTCATTATCTATATATGACATAATGCTATGACACTGCACTACAGGAACAGTGTGGGTGATGTGTACTGGTGATACGCTTTTATAATGGTATATTTTTTCAATAGTATATGGAAAAGACAAATCAAGCTTAAAGGGCTGTGTTTGGTGCAAAATGGAGTGCAGATGAAGGATGAGGTAGGAAGATGACTGAAAATTTCCAGGAGAGTAAGATGTTTAGGAAGAATTTTCATAGAATAAGGAAACATCTGGATATGAATAAAAGGTGAAGACAGAAAATGGTACAATATTGGTTGATAGAAATGTTGTTGAGAAGAAATGGGCTGAATATATATATATATATATATATATATATATATATATATATATATATATATATATATATATATATTTATATATACAGCTGTTATTTCCGTAAACGTGGGTAGCCAAGACAAGGCACGCATACGCACACCCATGTCGCTATTTGCAGCGGCTGCGTATTCTGGAAACGATGCCACATTCACCCGATGACTTAATTTTATAGAAAGAACTCAGTATGCTAGAAAATAATCTTTACAACATTTATGTATTCTCAAACAGACTGGTAAAGTTTCAGGAACATTTTTAGTCACCATAGAACATCGCAAAACAAGTCAAATACTGGGTACACGATCTACCTTTATAGGATGTATGATCTTGGAACAAATTTCGTTTATATATCTATAAGCTACATTTTCCACTCGAGTTACATGATTATCAAACAAAGTTAAGCAAAGTTTGGCATATATAAGATAAACAATGATGGTTTAAGGTTTTTTGGGTGTTTTGAGAGGAGTCTTGAACTTGGACTCTGGCTGGGAGTGACCCAGTGTACACTGTCGGTGTAACCCTTAGATCGGCGTTCTCCCTCACACTTGCTTGAAGAATCAAGGAAAAGGAACAAAAATACTATGGAAGTTGGAACACATTGGAAGATTGAAACGAACGTTAAAAAACTGGATGGAAGACTATCTGAAAGGAAAGGAAATAAGAACAATAGTAAAGGATGAAGAATCAGAATGGAGGGAAGTAAAAAGTAGAGTACCACAGGGATCAGTTTTGGTACAGATCATGTCTTTAGGATATGTAAATGACATGACAAAAGAAGCATGCAGTTACATGTCTGTTTGCAGATGATGCAAAATTACTAGGGAAGATAAGAAACCACAAGGAGTGTGAGGAGCTACAGAATGATATAAATAAGATATATGAATGGAGCAAGACATGGGAAATGGAATTTATTGCAGAGAAATGAGATGTACTGGAAATGGGGAAGAATTCAATGAGGCCCTCATGGACGTATAACTTAGGAGGAACTATTAAATCAATAGCAAAAGAAGAGAACAATTTGGGAGTGGTAATACAAGCCAACTTATCACCAAAAAAACATATAGAAAGAATATTTGGTGACACATTCGGAATGTTAAGAAATATACGGATGGGCTTTCACTTCCTAAATATAGATACGATGAGAAAAATTATAACTACAATGATCAGACCAAAACTGGAATATGTAAAAGTAATTTTATTATTCATCAATGATCTCCTAAATCTGACTCAATGCCCAATCCACTCCTATGCTGATGACATCACCTTGCATGTTTCAACGTCGTACAACAGACGCCCAACCCAACAAGAATTAAATGATTCATGGCGAGATGCTATAGGACGCCTAACTTCTGATTGGGGCAGAGTAAACCTAGTTCTGTTCAATGCCTCAAAAACTTATTTTCTACAACTATCTACTCGACATAACCTTCAAGACACATATCCCCTCTTCTTCAATGACACTCAACTGCTCCTCTCCTCCACATTAAACACACTCGTTTTATCCTTTACTAGAAATCTAAACTGGCAATTTCATATCTCTACTCTTGCTAAATCAGCTTCCAAGAAATTAGGTGTCTTATGGCGTCTGCGTCCATTTTTTTTCTCCCTCCCACCTGCTTACTCTGTACAGGGTCCTTATCCGCCCATGTATGGAGTATGGTTCTCATGTCCGGGGGTGGGGGCTCAACTCACACAGCTCTATTAAACAGGGTGGACTCTAAAGCTTTCCGTCTCGTCAACTCTCCTCCTTTAACTGACTGTCTTTTTTCTTTAAGTCACCGACGCAATGTTGCATCTTTATCTCTTTTCTACCGCTATTTTCATGCTGACTGCTCTTCTGAACTTGTTAACTGCATGCCTCCCCCCACCCCTCCCGCGGCCTCGCTGCACAAGACTTTCTACATCTTCCCATCCCTATTCTGTCCATCTTTCTATTGTAAGAGTTAACCAGTATCTTCACTCTTTCATCTCTTACACTGATAAACTCTGGAACTTTCTTCCTTTGTCTCCTGCCTACGATTTAAACTCTTTCAAAAGAGGAGTGTCAAGACACCTCTAATGTTAACTGGACCTCCATCCCTTGCTTCTATTTCTCCTACTGTCCGCTTTACAGGGTCTGGCGACAAGTGGGATTTTTTTTCCGTATTTTTGTTGTCTCTTAGCCAGTACCCTTTTAATGTAAAAGAAATAATAATAATAACAATTTCGTTCCCGCACAAGAAAAAGCATATGTTGGAATTAGAAAGAATATAGTGAATTACAACTAAGATGGTACCAAATTTTGGAAGATTTTAAAAAATCCATCTAACAACACTAACTAACAGACAGAAGAGAAAGAGGAAGCTTAATTATAATATATAAATTGATGAACAACCTTGAGGGAACAGATAGAAAAGATTTAATATTGAGAAGAAAAGGAGAGGCTAGATATTTGAGAGGAAATAAGAAAAAAAGAAATTTGCTTGAACGATACATACAGTTTTCTCCCAAAAAGTTAGATACTTGGAACGGACTGAAGGAAGTAGTGATAATGGCAAAGAATGTACATCAACTGAAGGAAAAACTGGACAAAATATATACGGAGACAGCACTACACGAGTGTAGCTCTGACCCTGTATACTGCAACTAGGTAAATACAAATAGGCACACACACACACACACACACACACACACACACACACACACACACACACACGAAAGCGCACCGCCACGAAGAGGTCAGGTCATTATTATCTACGTCTGGTGTCAGTTTTGCTTCCAAGTGATGACAGAAACTGTCAGTTGACCTGTATCACTTGTTTCCTCGCTGAACTTTCATAGCAAAACTTTTGTTCTTCACCAAATTTCATTATTTGCTCCTAGTTTATATGACGTATGTTCATGACAGGTTATAGGGCAGTTAACCAAGAAGAGGGATAGATGACTCAAAAACCAATATAGGCAATATCTAAAGACATGAAATGGTTTATGGAGGTTCTCCTTTATTTCCATTATTGCCCTGAACTCTTTCAAACAATCATCAGCAAGTGACTGACACGCTCAGAGTAGCGTCTCCTTAAATGGAAGGTATTTTTTCCACATTACAATCGGGCGAGTATGGTTACACCTATCTAGTTAAGCTCTACTGCAGTGGTTCCCAAACTTTTTCTGATTGAGTACCACTTAAAGGTCCCGTACCATCGCCGCGTACCACCTGGTTCCAGAAAAACACATTTCAATCAGATATCAATTTATTCATAATTAGAACACACAAAAAACGCCTAAATTTGTCAAGAAATAAAGGCAACACATTAAGAATAAACCTTTTGTGTCAACTTGGAGGTTAATAATATTTATATATAAAAAAAAAAAAAATAAAGAAAGAAATAAATAAATAAATAAAAAAGCACTTTTCCTTTAAAAGTAAAAATTAGTGTTTGTGGCTTCGACATAAAAAAAAAAATATTGAAAAAATACACATACAAATTAACCAACAACAAAGAACACAAATCATTCATTGAATTTTAATGTGAGGAATGCAACTGCTTCTTCTCCACCAACTGGTCGATGCGTGGCATAACTTTGCTTACAGCACATCGAAAATCATACCCGGGCGCAGCAAGACGGTTCCTGCTCCTTGACTTGATGTTCATCATGGTTGAGAACTCCTGCTCGCACTCCCACGTAGAGGGGAAAATCAGTAGCTGGGGAACAGCGCGATGGGCTAGTGTCGGGTATGAGGAGGCCATGCACACCCAGAATTTTATAGAACCGCATTCCTTGTGCTTCGCCTTTGCTGTCTTATCAGACTGAATGTCTATGAGCGCCTCTTGTTCTCCGGTCCCGACAGGCAGATCGGCTGGATCAACGGAGAATGAATTGGTGATGTAGGCACAACATGTCACTTCCGGGAAGTAATGCTTCAATTCAGTCTTGAGCAGTGAGAGGTGATGGACGATTTCTTGGGAAAAATTCATCATTGAGCTCGATCTCAAGGGTAGTCAGGAGTTCGAACATTCCGTAGCCGCGTTTGCTGTCCACGTTCTTCATCCAGAGGTCCAACTTCCTGACAAACGCTCCCAGCTTCGATATGAACTCTGAGACAGTGCAGTTGGGCCCTTGAAACGATACGTTTACTTGGTTTACTTGAAATAAACTCCTCGTCCTCCAGATCTTTTTGAAAAGGGTGTTCTTTTTCCCTGAAGAAAACGAGGAGTTCATCCCTCAGTTCAAAGAGACGCCTCGTTGTATTTCCCCGGGAGAGCCAGCGAACCTCTGCGTGGTAGAGGAGACAAGTGTGGTCTGATCCGAAATCTTCACAGAGCAGTTTGAGCAGCAGAGTATTCAGGGCTGATGTTTTGACGAATTTCACGATTTTGATAATTTTGTTCAAGCATAACAACAACTTCGGAGGGAGCACCTTAGCGCAATGAGCAAATCTGTGTATGAAACAGTGGACAAAGGTGGCATTTGGTGAGACAGCTTTCACATGGGCCTGAAATCCTGATTTTCGACCAAGCATAGACGGAGCCGACCCGACCAACTTTTCCCAATCCAGTTCATTCTGCTTGAAGAAATTGGCCAATATGTTGAAAATATAAATTCCTTTCGTTGTACTGGATAGCTCTTGACTCAGCAGTAGCTCAGTTTTCACAGCATTATTTTGTGTGAAGCGGACGTAGACAAGTAGTTGAGAGCAGTTCGTGACGTCCGTCGACTCATCGAGTTGAATGGCAAACCCGAACGTTGAGGCTTTCACTCCCGCAATCACTTGGTCAACAATGTCGCCCGACATTTCCTCAATACGGTGCTGTACAGTGTTGTTAGAAAGGGACACACTTTCCAACTTCGCCACCGCCTCCTCCAATCACGTGCCTGACCAAGATTTTTGCCGCTGGCATGACGAGAGACTCTGCAATGGTTTGCGCCTTCATATTTTTGGCCACCAGGATGCTTTGACAATCCCTTCTGCCTTTTGGTGGATCTGGCCAGACTTGTCCAAGCGCTGCCGCTTCACATTCTCGCAAGTCGCTGGAAGTAGCTCTGATCTTGGTCATTATTGTCCGCGTGTTTCGTCTCGAAATGACGTTTGAGGAGTTAGGTTTCATATCTTCATTGGAAAGTGTCTTCATGTGGAAGAGCTTCTTCTCCGCGATCGATTGCAATGAAACCATACTGGATGTATGCTGGGTCATACTTTCGCTTCGGCATGTTACCAGATCCTGAAAATAGATTCAAACCACAAAAAAGAACCACAATAAACAAATCCAAACAAACTAAGTGATAAGACGCACTTTCACAGTACGGAGGCAGGCGGATAACTGGCTGTGGCACAGTGGCAGTGGGCCGCTACTGCCGTTGGTAGTTTTTTTTTTAAAGTTTAAGTTGCCAACAACTGAATATCACACATAACCCCGAAAGTGCTCACGTACCACCTGTCAGGCCCTCACGTACCATTGCTCTACTGTAATACAGAAGGTAATGTTCTATAAGTTAGGGTATAGTTTTATCATTCCATTTTGCATTACATGCCATTTTTAGTTTCACTGTAAAGTTGGATGCACTGCTTACTTCATATATGTGTGTATTTTTTTCCTCAAACCAGGAAATCATGGACTATAACCAAAGTTGAAGGAGATGCAGGGACCCCTGTAGCAGACATTCTAGTTGAAGGAATTTTGCTCTCCTGGAATTTCTCAGAGCTTACTGTTCCTGCCAGGTTCCTAGATTATGGCACATATGTTTTCACTTACCGCCTCCAGCTCCTTGCATCAAAAGTAATCCCCCTCTTCAGAACTGCTTCTACTTACATCACGGTAGGAAGGAATCAATTTCGTTATTGTCTTTTGAATGTATATGTAATAGTTTGTAAGAGTTTGATATGAATAGGACAAGAGTTTAATGTGAAAGAAAGGAAAGGAAACTGTAATGCGGTGAGGAGGTTTAGCACTACTGTCTCTTTTTCAACCAGGTGGTGAAGACTCCTCTACAGTCAGTAATCATCAAGGGTGGCATGTCAAAGGTGAGCCGAGGATATGGCAATTCCCTCATGCTGGACCCTCATCAGTACTCCCAAGACCCAGACTGGCCAGATGACAAGGTTAGCTATAAATCCCAGGTGTAACACATTATAGTTTTACTAGCTAAATCATGGAGGGCAATACAAATTGCCCTTAAATGAAATTTAAAAAAATAGGTTTAGGTGTGCATGAAAAATTCAGAAATTGAAAAGTGAATGATTTTCTTGATGTTATAACCTTATTGAATATTATATTGCACAGTACGTGTAACTTCTTAATACAAGTGGTTGTTGACTTGCCAGCTTTATGACTTATGTCCATCCATACTTATACCCTCCTCCCCAAAAAACAAATGTACAGTAGGAAGAGTGAACGAATGTCTGCATGAGAGCCATACAATAGTGAATAGCACCTATGGTCTGGTAGCCTTAAGCTTGAGAGTATGGAACTTACTACATAGGACATTATGTGATATATAATATATATATATATATATATATATATATATATATATATATATATATATATATATAATTGCAAGAGTGTTGATACTTAAACTGTATATGGCTTCCATTAGTAATTTCATAATCTATTCAGCATATAAAATTTCAGGCTTTATAGCCAGTAGTGTTTACTTCACTCAGAAAATATTGCTAAAATATAAAGACAATATTGCTAGATATAAAGACAGAGAAAAATTTTCTATACCACTTCATTACTCCACTTCATGGAGTTTCTTCTCTTGCTTTATGTTCTATGTAATATAGATTATGTCTGTTCCTTCATCCTGCATCTTGTGTTCAGAACTTCAACTACACATGGTTCTGCCGTAGTTTTAATGACCCTGAGCACCCAAGAGATGCGGAAAACCGTCCCAAGATCTATGGAACTCAAGCTATTCCCGACCCGTTATTTGTCACAGGCAGCACAGGAGGAGGCTGTTTTAGCAGTGGACCAGGTGAAATCATCTTGGCACATGTTAATTTTTTATGGAGTAGCCTCTCACATTCCTATGATAACACATGGGTCCATAAGTACAACAAAGTGAAATGGGCAGGAGAATTAGAGGAGTAATTTCACAGCTTCCACTAGAGCCATCATATTGTGATACTATATATACTAAGGCATAATTTATTTTGACAAACATTATTGAGGCTTTGGCTGTTAGTAAACATTATCATATACTTATTATATTAATTTGCGATTAAATGTATTTTAGCATTATGATGGCATGCTTTGATTTTCTCTATTAAAATGCATGGCAATCAGATCAGATGTATTATAAACTTTATAATTTCATAATCACATCAATCTTCTTCATTAAGTATCACTGAAGATCATGGGATAGTCCAACTGATATTAATGAGGATATAAGCTTCAGGGTTTATAAAAAGTATTTTAGACGTGAGACATCAAAAACTTGATAGTCAAGTCTACACATTGACATACACCTTACTCACTACAGGTTCACTTGATTATAACCTTGGCCTCCTGGATCTTGACACTTCCTCTTTCACTCATGCTGATACAACCTATGAAATACAAGTTATGATAGAGAAGGACACACGTTTTGCTGTGTCACGAGTGTTGGTTGATGTCCTACAATATCCTCCTCCTTCCATAGAAGTAAAGTGAGTGGGGTATCCATGTTTGTTTGTGTGTTTTTTTTCTTTAAAAAAATTAGAGCAAATGCACTTCAGCTGACTACATACTATATTACTATATTCAAATATCAATGGATACACTTTATATATATATATATATATATATATATATATATATATATATATATATATATATATATATATATATATATACACACTCCATAAAAGTTCACTTCAAAATATTGTTGTTTGCATTTGACTGATGTCGCTACATACAGTGGTACCTCGGGTTACGAATTTAATTAGTTTCATAACGTAGCTCGTATCTCGAAACGAATTTCCCCATTTAAAATAATGGAATTCCAATTAATCTGTTCCACACCCAAAAAATATCAATATAAAAATCAATTAACATGGAATTTTGTGCAGAATTAAAGCATTGAAAAGCGCAAATGGACGCAGAGATACTTCCACTATGAGAGAACAACGCCCACTGAGAGCGGGAAGCACATTTCCAAAATCTAATCTCGATTTTCTCCCGTCCCGCCCTCTCCAGTGACGTAACATGACGCTGCCTCGTGATTGGCTGCGCTCGCTCTCCTTGCCTAGCCTGCCTCTCTCTCTCTCTCTCTCTCTCTCTCTCTCTCTCTCTCTCTCTCTCTCTCTCTCTCTCTCTCTCTCACTATTTTGTTATAACATCTTCTTCTACCACTACGCATTTGGGGCGAGTGGTAAATAACAGAAGCATCTTCCCTCCCACACACTGGTTCTGTCACCTGTGCTATTAACTATACAATAGGGCTCCCCTCCACTTCTTGGTGTCTGCTGTAGCCTGACACAGTTCTCATATAGTGAACAAGTGTCAATAGTATTAAGTTCTGCCCGGCAATAATTTGGGCCAGCCTGGATACTTGCCTGTCCTTTCTACCTTGGAGTGACGGGGTAAAGACTGGGTTTATGGATAGAAGCACCACCACGAGAGCAGGAGAGCAGCCAGTACTCATTGTTATAATATTCTGTGAAGAAAAAAAAAATTGTACTCAGAGTTAAATTTGTGGCACTCTTTTAAACCCTGCCATCGTGACTTTTCAAAAAATTGGGTGTAGTAGCATCTGCCTAAGCCACAGTGCCCATCTAGAATGAAGGATTTGTTACATTTTGAGGGACAACATAAGATAAATCAGTGTTATAGTATGTTACAGAGGTTATGCTACAATGGGAGCTCAGATGAAGACATTATGAAGAAAGCAGGAGGAGGATATGAGCCTGTAACCTACCATTAGCTAACAATTAAGGATTTGTAGTAGAGATTTTCAGGAGGACTGGACTCGTGAGGAGATCACTTTACTTTCGAGACAAAGTCCCTGGAACTCTACATATCATTATTCACCAAATATGTACATTATACCCAACAAACTTCGTCTTTCTTGTTTCCTGGTAAGAATTACCTCCTTGCTGCTTCTGCCAGGAAACCCAGGGTACCTGCTTGTTACTTTTAAATAAAGACATCACTGCCTTGTTCAAAGGCTAGATTTCCCAATCCTGTTATTATTGCGATCATCACAACTTCTGATACCAAAGAATACAATAAACATTGAATTATTATTAAGATATAGAATGTGTCCATATCATTCCTTTTAGTCTGTATTATAATATGTTAACATCACTGTGGAATGGCAGTAGTGTACTTAAAAGCCAGATGTAGAAATGTATATTACAGATGACAATTCTTTTCTTAATTTCTGGAATGCAGCAGAGAACCCAGAACCATGATAATGTAGAATTCCTGGTGTCCAAAAAAGCTCCACTTGCTAGCCTTATACTTCTTGGTGCCTGCAGGTGTGTTGATGAGAAATCCTGCAGGCCAACCTTTGATGGCCTCCTGGTGAATCCTACAGTCCGAGTTGCTCTACAGAGTGTCTGTTCTGACCATTGCCACAGCGACATGCAGTACTTGTGGTCTATCACCACCACCGAGGGTCAGCCAGTAGTGGAGGAGATGACTTGCTCTAAAGATTCTTGCCCGCCAGGTGAGCAAAAGTATTGACACCTTAGATGACATAACTTCATCATCATCCGTAAACTTATTACATGTGTTGTTCTCCAAGGTAAGTCCCATGTTTATAAGTATGAGGTAGCCTACGCCACCTGACAAGGCAGCTCGTTAAGCTGGAAGTTGTATGCAATTTCCATGTCAGGTTACGATGAAGTTTGAGAGACAATCACATTCAGACGCTTTATTGTGGTGAAGCCTCAAAGATCAAGATTTTGCAAGGATTTCGATCAACTGAACTCTGACTCTTGACCCTTAATGTAAACGAAACTCCCACACTCGTTTCACACTCCCACTTCCACTCAGTTACAGCGTTCCATCCTGACTTTTGTGTTTTAATGGAACTCACACTGCTAATATGTTGTTAGTTATGGGCACTAAGAGGAAACACGTAGATTAGTTTGTAATGTAATTGGATGCGAAAGTTTTGAGAGGTGAGTGGAAAAATTGGTTAAGTTAGGTTAGATTACACAGAAAACACGAAAACTACAACGACAACTACTGTCCCCATCCACAATAATGTCGGGTCGTCACAATTTGGATATTGTTAAACCTTAATTTTTGTCGGAAGTGATTTGGCAACACTGGTTGTGCGAGAAGGATGAGTTGGTAAAAATGACACTTGTATTTTGGTCTGTTATCAGAATTGAAGAATAGTGTAAAAACACAAAAATAAGAACATTATATTGGTATATACAAATACCTAGTAGAGTTTATATAATTTAATGTTTAGTTTAGTTGGATGGGTTTTTTTTATTTGATGTTCATTTAAAAAAAATTTATTTATTTATTTATTTATTTATTTATTTATTTATTTATTTATTTTTTTAGTTTGAGGGTAAAAAGGTGTAGTCCTTATTATCCTGCTTCTGTACCACGCTTTCATTTCACTCAATTTCGCTTGCAGTTTTAGTACTCAAAGTTCAGAGATTCAATACTTCTTTAACACCATTTTACTTGGATGTTTTCCATAAGTTTCAACCACAGTATAATTTTATGTAAAGCATATTTCTATATTAACAAACTGTCCTCATATTTTGTGAATGCTTCATGTGACTATGAAAAAGCCTTTGACTCATTGGAAACTTCAGCAGCAATGAAACCAATTGGGGAACAGAGAATAGAGGAAATGTATGTGAAGATACTGGAAGACATCTATGAGGAAAGCACTGCCACTACATAAGGTCAGCAAGAAAATACTAATAAGAACTTGAATTGGGAAGAGGCAGGAGTTCAGATAAATTGATAATATCTAAGTAATCTTCAATTTGCTGATGATATTGTTCTAATGAGTGAATCGACAGATGAATTTGCATTTGCATAGAGAAAGCCAAAAAGTGTGTTTATAAATGAATATGAAGTAAATTAAGGTGATGTTCAACAGTTTTACACCAGACCATGAAATTTAATTAGTTGAGGAAGTAAGTAATATAATGTGTTCAGGAATATATTTATTTAAAACAGAAAATTAAACAAATTCAGATCATAAAATAGACATCAAAAGAAGAATAAAAATGAGATGATGTGCTTTTGGTAGACAACAATACGTTATGAAAAGTAAGTTCCCACCATCACTGAAGAGAAAGGTATATAATCAGTGCATTCTACCAATTCTAATATATGGATCAGAAACCTGAAGTCTTACGAGAGCCCTGGAATGAAAACTTCAAAGTGCAAAAAGGAGAATGGAAAGAATATTGCTTGGCATAAAATTGAAAGAGGATAGGAGAGAGTATCATGAATTTGGGAGAAGCCAAAAGTTTAAAACCGCAATTGAAAGAAAAAAGAGGACAAGGGAAAGAGATTCCATGTGCTGAAGAGACGAACAAATAATGGTTGCAATGTCAGAGTAACATAATGGCAACTCAGGGATGGTAAAAGAAGATAGGGTAGACAACAAACTAAATAAAGAGATGAGATAGGAAGTTTTGCTAGAGTAACCTGGAATAGACAGACAGCTGACAGAGGTGAGTGGCGAAGGTTGTGGAAGGCTGATGATGATGATTATTATTATGTGAACATGATAGTTTGTGACTAATATTATTTTTGTGGATGACATATGTAATGACAAAATTATTCCTTTCAAAATTTACAAGATTACCTTAATCATATAATTTCTTGCGGTAACTGCAGTGCTGCCCACTGGAAAAAGGTCGAAGGACTTGGCTGTTAATAGTCAACTCTTCGCATTGAATCCAGGTGTTGAGAAGTTTAGAGTGACCCTCACAGTATCCACTCCTTTGGGAATTAAAGGTAAGATGTATGTCCACCTATGAGTAGGATAAACAGTACATAAAGCATAGAAAGGAAAGTGAAAGCAACATGAAATGTAAAGTATAGGCTTGTAAAGGAATAACTTTCTGATGAAATGTTTTTTCATTGATGACAAGCACTCCTCCTCTGGATAAAACATACAGTTAGTCTCCTCCATACATGAACATCTATATCATGATCGCATCCAGTGCTGTTGCCTTTCCAGTCTTCAAATTTCCAACTGTTTTCACACTTCCTCTCTTTTAATTCCCTATTGTTCATGCACACTCCTACCACCACTTATCATTCCTATACTCATCACAAAGTATTCTTTCCACATTCCTTTCACATCCTCTTTCTCTCGTAGTATCCTTCCTTGTACATTTTTCACCTCATTCTCTTCGCTGTTCACATTTGCTTTCCCTTATTTCTCATTCGTAACTTCCTTGCGATATAGTCTTTTATCCTTCTCATACTTTTCACTCAGTCATCTTCCAAAATATTCATCTGTTCACATTTTACTTTTTTATCACTGGTTTTGCTCTCCTTTTACATTCCATATACATACTCTCTTATACATGTAATTTCTGTTTGCTTTGGTACTTTCCCTTCTGATGTTTTCTTATATGCATCTCTCTTTTTCTTCACCACTATCTCAGACACTTTTGTCCATACATTCCCTTTTCCTTCTCTCATCCAGCCATCCATATTAAAATATTTAACCGCCATGGTGGCATCACATATCCTTGTCTCATTACCACTATTACTTGAAACCTCACTGAACTCCCACATACTCTTACACATGCAATTGCCTCCTTATGATATGCCTTAATTCCTTCCAGTAACTGACCGTCACCATAAATTTTTGATCCACACAGCCTTCTCCTTCCTAAGCCCTGCCTTGTTCTCGCTAACCTTCCCTTCAGATATTTCCATTAGTCTCTTCGTCAAGACTCTCACATATACTGCTGCTGGCGTACAAAGCAAACTTACCTTTATAACTATTTCACTCATTTTTACTATTATTACTTTATGCAGTAATCTTTTGCTATAAAGCATATGCCCCTCCCATGTTTTTTTTATGTGAAGGTTACAACATCTATCCATTTTCTGAGTTTCACGTACTCCTCTTTCCAATGTTGGTGTTGAATGTTAATAATGATACTTACTATATGTTTTTTCATGCCACAGGGGAGTATGTCATGACGCTGGTCCTCAACAAGCCTCCAGTAGGAGGAACTTGTTCAGTAACGATGTCTACAGGACGTGCCCTCATTGATAAGTTTGGATTAACGTGTAGTGGCTGGACAGACCCTGAGGATTCAGGAATTAGCCAGTACGTTTTTTTCTGTAAGTACCACGAGCTTCCTGATAATCTTAATGTGAACAAGACTATGTGCATGTTATTTTTTGTTTGTGTGTGTGTGTGTGTGTGTGTGTGTGTGTGTGTGTGTGTGTGTGTGTGTGTGTGTGTGTGTGTGTGTGTGTATTTATCTGATTATATTATTCAATTGTATCATAGAAGAAAATATTAAATATTAATCATGAAATATGTTAAAGAATGATAAAAGATTATGCTGATTTTGAAAAATTGATTAATGAAAACTGAATAACCTTGAAAAGAGAGGTGTATCGTGTATAAAGTGTGCGTCTTATACAGCAAATAATATATTACATGCATAAGTATACAGAAATTCATCCCATTTTGCCTGTGTACACCCATCTCTCCTATCACGCATTCTGCTAACTATTCTATTTAACCATTTGACTCAAGTCTAAAATTTCAAGATCAAATTTTTGATCGGAATGTTAAGTACAAAATTTGCCTTACAGTAGGCTCTCATCTTTGGTCACTCGTGTAGACTGGCAAAACTATCTGGGGTTGAGTAGTTAATGGAAAAATCATAGGTGAGCATAAAGTAAAATTTTTTTTATCTTGGAGACTGCACTCATAACTTCGTCTTCAGTCTTCATTTGTAACTTCTAAAATAATATGATAGCCCTAAACTCACCCCTATCACCTTGACTTTCTGATACTCCCACGCTCGCTATAAGGGTATGTAGGCCGCAATATCACCGTCTAAACACGAGACAATCATACTGGTCCACCTCAAAAAAATGTGATGGCGGCCTCAATCGTGTATACACATTTACAGCAGTGTGTGGGTGCAATAGATGGCGCTGCTAGCGCCTCCGCCAACAAACCCGTCAAGAGTTGAGTTTTTTTTTGCCATCGAAAGTAAAGATTGTGTAGAGGTCAACTTTGTGTCCAAAGATAAAACGTCCAAACAAAAAGTCGCAGAAGATGAAAGTCCACTGTAGTAAGAAAAAACAAAATACACAGGGAGAGAACGGGTCATTGCTAACTACTGAACACCATAGATTAGAGAACAACCAACTAATTGGTAAAATTAAATCAGTAACAATATATGTACGCAACTGTAAGAGGAAGTATTATATGGGTACATAAAACTTCACACACAAAATACCTAATAATATTTAGCCTACACTAATGTCAGTGACAAGAGTTGTGTATAATAATAAAAATTAAAGGATAGCGAAAGTTGTGTATCCTAGGAGTTAAAGTGGGTACTTAAGTAAACAAATGAGGTTGGCGTCTGGTCACAGGACAGCAGCAGTAGTCATGTCCTCATTCCACAAGGGTCAGAGACGGACTGACTGACTAATATTTGTTAGCTTTATAATTTTAACTTATAATTGCTAACATCCACACACCATGTATCAATGTACTAATTAGCTATAAAGTTTGAAAATGGAACTGCTTACTTCAACACACCATGTACATACTGAAAAAAGAATGTCATGTCCTTCCTTTATAGGTTGGTTACATCAGTAGCATATTTATCAAGCCTGTTTCAATGAGAGGATATGTATGCAAAGCACAACTTTCACGAAAAGTAAGCTTTCTTTAAAACTAAATTCCTCTTATTCCTTGTCCCACCAGTGTATTTGGAAACTACTGGAGACCCTCTGAAGGAGACTATTGTAGCCTCCACTAATTATAATACCAAACTCATCCTTCCTGTTGGAATATTTGAAGTACATTGTGAGATATGGGACAATTTTGGCACTTATGCAGAGGTGACTGTCGAAAAAGTTGAGGTGAGTATTATCTCTAAAGGTTGAACGTTGTACATTGTTTTACCTGATAAAAATGTGATATAATTATTGTGATGTTGTCATGGCTGTTTAATATTTTTTATGGATGAGTGTATGAGAGAAATGAAAGCCACAGTGGGGAATGTAGGTGTAAGACTGAAAATGACTGGAATGGGGTGAAGGGTGGTTTTGAAACGCAGGACTGCAGTGCTGATGTAATGGTGAGAGCTGTACAAAGAGTGCAAACAGGTGAATAATAATAAGTGAAGGTATGGCAGATACGATAGCTGGAGTGTGTCTGTCGAATGTGGCCACAGCAGCTCCTGACGTCAGCTTCTGGTTCGAAACCACACATGCTTCGGAGCGTCATTCTCCACATATCTCCTTTCCCCTTCAAGCTTGTTAGACGGTAAGACGATCTGGGTGCCGTCGTAGTCGTGTACTCTGTCGTCGTGGTAATGAAAACTGGACACTTTTGCGCCTACCAGACAACTTGTTCTGATCAGTATCTGAGGAAGGAGAAGGCCCGTCAATGAGTGGAGGCCGCTCCAGCTGCGGCCGAATGAAGCGACGGTTCCTCCAGAGGATTCGGCCGCTGGGAGACTTCACGTGATAGTCCTGGTGTCTTCCTATGCCGATCACGGTCTCAACCTTGTTTTTTTGTTGGTGGCGTGGTCCTGTAGCCTTACCTGGACGCCGATGCGAAGAGGGGGCAGAGATCGGGTGGAGCGATTTTAGTACTCCTCCAACTCCTTCCTCGAGGCAGCCTGCCTGACGTCACATTCACCAACGACCGCTTGTCACTCAGGCGCAAAAGTACACCTGTGTGCAGGTGCAGCCAACCGGAGCGGCGACCGTAAAGCACCTGAGCATGGGACTGATCACCTGGGGAAGGGGTGTTGCGCAGCTCCATCAAGCCTCTGTCAAAGGTTTCATCATCACCGTCACCAGTCGTGACGACTTTGGCAATGAGATACTTAACCTTCTTGACGTTGGCCTCTTCGTGCCCATTGGAGTACGGATAGCCTGGGAAGGAAATTACATGGTTAATACCTCAGCGCTGCACAAAGGAGCGGAATGTGGAGCTGGCAAACTGCGGTCCTCCATCTGTACTCAGGCGAACCGGTACGCCCACCTCCCTGAAGAGGTAGCACAGGAGTTTCGTTATAGTACATGACGACGCCTCCCTAGTCCGCAACATAGGACCATCCCAACAAATGGTCAGCGTAAATGAGATAGTAATACCAACATTTTCAAAAAAGTATGTTTAGATTTGATCTATTCTTGCTCAATAGGACAACACTTCTTAATGGTGAACTGGTTCAAGAGATATGTATCTTCATTACTGAAACTAAAAAAAAAAAAGGTTGCCCAGAATTTAGTGACAGATGTTGACAGCAAATTGGTCATTTTCCTTACATATATATAATGAATAAAGAAATACAAGGAATATGAGTAACTTTTAAGCAACATCACTGATGTCTACACACCTCTGTTTTCCATGTTATAATCTAAATTTAATTATTAGAATATTTAATTATGTGCAAAGGTTAATATCCTCCATCCATGAGGGTCTGATATATACTGAGGGGTTCAAAGTACAATCGGGTGCAAGATACTATAGCACAGTAAATATAAACAAGCATGAAACAACTTTAACAATACACAGTATTCCTTCCCACATCTAGAGCAATTTAGCCAAGGATGTGATGGATACATAGAGTTTCCAGATACATAAATGAATAAGCAAACAAGTGAAATGAATCTACAAGAAGTGTCTGATGGCAATACAAAAAAAAAAAGGAGTTTGCTGATATTTGCATTCAATCCCACTGTAATGAAAGCAAATAAGAGACAGCTAACCAATAAATAAAGTGGAAATAAAATCAATGAAAAATTAATGATAAATGAAAGTCTTGGGAGCGTAGAAGTGATAAAACACCACATAAGGCTTTTGGGAGTGAGATGAAAATAGTTATTAAGGAAATCATTATCACTTCTTATTTCCTTATTTCTAGCTATAACGTTTAGTTGATAAACTCATGAAAAGATATATACAAAACAAAAATAAAAGCTAGTAACTGTACATGGTGAACTATGATAAGAAAATATGAAGATCAGAGATCATGTTACCACTAAGACTTATTATACGACATGAGAACCTTATAGCAGGTAAGAAAAAATAACAGATTAGGCACCTTTGATTATGATCAGCTTATGACGTCTGAGCAAGAAGCAACTCCAGCTTCAAGGCTTGTATCTACTATTGTCAGAGTTACATGCTTTCTTGAACCTTTACTAGATTTATTAGTACTTGACATGTTTAACAAATGTAAATACACCAACAAATACACCAACACCAACATGCAACATGCACGATCATTGTGGTGTTGGTGTTGGCATGTCGTTGGTGGCATTTCGAATCGCTAACAAAGTTATTAATGTAGGAAAAATATAATAAAGGTTCAAAGAAGCACATATCTCTGACAATAACATAATAATGAAGCTCCCTGGTCAGAAATAATCAATGCGGCATCTTTGATCACAGATCAAGGGTACCTAATTGATTATTTCTTGTTATTACAAGCACACATATCTCATTTACAATAATTAGCTTGAAAAGTGAGTTTAAATTGTTTTAATAACAAATTATTGTTTTGAAGACAATCATGACATTTTGAATTTCATTATAAGGCTACAATGCTTCCATACTACAGCTCCCTACCCTCTCTTGCCTTACCAACATCACTACCACACTCTCCTTCCCTCTCTCCCTCGTCCATTTAGCTGTATGTCCCATCCATCCGATCACAGAAAGGAAGCAATCCTTATTTGATGTTTCTGTTAAGTTATGTTAACACCATACAAACACAACAATGTATATGTCTATGTATGATTTTATATTCAGAATTAGATACATATGTCGGAATTATTCATCCTCCCAATAATTCAAATTGGGAAATTATGGGTCACGAGCACATTTGGGAAATTGCACTTGGGTTACTGAAATAAAATGTGTCTCCATGTCATATACTTACACAAGAAATATACAATTTTAGCAGAACCAACAATTATTAGTTTCATAAGTTATCACTTCACCAGGATGAAAGTCAAATTCGTACATATTTTACATAAGGCATAAATGCCGCCCATTACTAATTACCACAGTAAACACATCTCATAGTTTGATTAACAGTGAGCTCTTCTCACTCAGGCAACGTTACCAACCCAGGATGAGTTGGAAGCATTCAATACTGAAGAACAGATTGAGTACCTGACGGCCGTTGGGGACCAGTTCACAATAGGAATGATGCTGAAGGCTCAGGCCTCAGTGAGGGAACATGCCCCATGGCTCTCTCTATATATGGGTTCATTGGCCAATCTTACAGCTGAAGAGGTGGACAACAGGTTGAAGGATTTGGCTAAGGTGAGGATAAGAGGATTATGCTCGTAGTTCGGATAAGGTGAGGCTGTGTGCAAACGTGCATAGGGTGTCATGAGACATCAAATTGCGTTGAATATGAAATGTACCTTCAACTGTTCCCCTTTGTTTCAGATGAACTCAAACTCATTGAAGGCAGCTCTCAAGACCATTAATACTGGAAGCATGGCTCAGATTAATGTGTTGGCTGGTGTGATGAGGACATCTGTGAATGGTAAGTAATTAAGTCGTGAGTTGTGTGTTGAGTGTCGTATAGCGATAAATCAACTCATAGTTTGCTGCAAATCATAGTTTACGTGTTTATTATAGAGTTGTAGGAGGGCAATGTTTAATAGGGTTCAGTGGGATGTTGAGCAATGAAAGCATAAGCGATGTTCCTTGATTTATCTATCATATAACATACTTGGTACTCCAAAGCCAGAATATGTCAACATAATGTTTGTTTCTCAAGCAAAACATGTATTCTTTTGATTTCTGCTAAGTCTATCATAAGAGTTGCATGTAACACTTATCTTTACATGATAATTCACTTATATCTATCTATCTATCTATCTTTCTATATACCTGGCCTACATCCCCATTAAAAGGGGGTAGCCAAGACAAGGCATTTAGTATTCAGGGAGACTTTACTCTCCCCTTCCACTCTGTACCTTGTCTTGTTGTAGGAGAGAACACAGAGGAGAGGAGAGGTTTCTTTCTACGAACTGCAGGGAATACAGTAGTAGTATTCTTGTAGCCTTCACCACAGGGTATAATTCATATTAGAAAAAAAAGACAAATCAATTAATATCAAGTTGCACATTTTACACATCATCATCATCATCATCAGAGTCACTCACTATCTGCGTTGAGCGGTAACCAAACAACGCTCTTAGTCACACATAAAGGTTTCACTGGAGAGTCTGTACACACACACGACACCACTTGTTCACACGTCCACACCTTCCTGGTTTAATAACAATATCCAACGGCATCTTCAGGTGAGAAATACATTACATAAACTTACAAAAGCACATAATTCACCCTTCAAAATCAGAATATACAACGACTCAAGACGACAAATTAAAAACCTAGCAAAATGACATTACTAGCAACAACACTAGCAAAATGACATTACATAGAAAATTTTGCAGCAGAAAGCAAATACAAGGCTATACTGGTCTTTAAATCATTAACAGCAAGAAGCAGATTAGAAGTGGAATTGGGCCACTAAAGGACACTGTTGGGAACTTTATGACAGACGATATAAGCATATTAAGTATGATGAATAAGTACAATAGGCTCTCATCTGTGGACACTCATTTAGACTGCCAAAACCTTATAAAGAAAATAAATTTGAGTCTAGTAATATTTAGTTTTTGCCTTTGTTCCTTTATTGTACTTGTTTACCATACTTTTAAGACTAATTTCAATGATAATTTAGTAATTTTTATTATTTAAAAAAAATTAATATAAATACCGGAGATAAGGTACTTCTGGGGTTGAGTGGACTTGTTGGGTTGATTCAGAGGCTAAAGATGGCTTCACTAATCCATAAACCCTTCAAAATCTAAGTCTTCCTCGAGGAGTTCAACATCACCAGCTGCAATGTCTTTTTCCTCATCTGCAACATCAATGTTCTGGATCGTGTCGGCTACATCCTGGTGTCATTGGAAGAAACATGTTATCAAAGCCTGTTGTTTTTCACTGTAAATTTTCATGAGAAGTTCACTGAGAAGATCGTCAAGGAGAGGCATTGTACTTTTTAGTTCAGGGGGATCGTAAATTAATTTCTGAAGTGATTCTTTCATGCCACTGCAGCCTGTAATAATTTTGGACAGCTTGCCGGTAGTCACTTTTTCCAACAATTCTGGTTCATCATCTTCATCATCTGAGCTGCAATCTGAATAATTTTCGAGCATTTCAATTATATTTTCTTCAGGATCATAATATGCAATCTCCATAACACTATCCTCAGTGACCTTGGCAAATTTACTGCCAAAACTCTGTACTGTGTCTGCTAAGACTGCGGGGTTGTCAACTCTGCTGTGTCACCACTCGACCTTGAGATGCGGGAAGGGTAAAGGCCGTGTCACACTAGACGAATAAAAGCCAGGCGAACCTGGGCGACAGCATGTCGGCTAGATGGGCTGGAATACGCTATAGTATCGAGGGCTATCGGCCGATCGTGTTGGCAACTACGCCAGGTGCGACACGTTCACCAGATAGATTTTGAACTGTTCAAAAATTTCGGTCGAACGTCCAGAGAGTCGCAGGGGCCGGCGAAGCCATGTCGAATCTGTTGAACGCGTCGGCACTCTAGCGACAGCCTTCAACCTACAGCCTAGCAACTCTACCGATAGTCTAGAGAAAGCTGCTGAATGTGTACATACGCAACGCTGTCGGCACAGTGTCGCAAGAGTCACAAGGTTATCGTTAAACTGTCGGCAACTGTTGACAGGTGTCGGCCACATTCGACCCGCTAAGTTCATCATAGTGTCGCCGAGATTCGGCAACAATCGATGGAATTTCCATACAGTTTCGGTAGAGATTCGCGACACCTTCGCTCAAAACACTGATCTCACCAAATTGTCCAGCCTTTTGGCTTTCGGGCTCGTGGCGTCCTTGAAGAGTTGTCCCTTCCTCGCCCTGCCATAGCTGTCCCACGATTATTGCATGTCCCGCCGTGGAAGCGGCTGGCAGTATCGTATTGCCGTTACATGCCGGCTAACAAGAGTGCTATGTCGGAGCATGCTGCGAGGACTTTGTTCACCGATCATGCCTCCGTACATGAGGGTTGCACGCCCATTTTTACTGACGGCTCCAAATCTGATGCAGGCGTCGGATTTGGAGCTGTCTTCCCTGATTTTACCCGGTGCGGCAGTCTACCCCCCTTTACATCAATTTTTACCGCAGAGCTGTGAGCCATTTTAGTAGCGATAAAATCTCTTTTTACCTTGAATGTTGGAGGTTTTGTTATTTTTTCAGACTCCAGAGCAGCTTTGTCAGCCCTTGAGGATTTTAATAACGCACATCCAATAGTCTCAGAAATTTTCAACTGGCTCGTACTAGCAGCCCGTCGTGGGCACATAATTTCTTTTTGTTGGGTACCAGCCCATGTCTCTGTTAAAGGGAACGAGAAGGCAGATGAGCTAGCTAAGACTGGCGCCTCACGTCAAGTCACTACCTGCCCCGTCCCTCACAGAGACCTGTTTCCCACAATTCGAGCTGCTATTCTTGTAGTTTAGCAAGAGAGATGGAATGCCAATAGAGCTACCTCCAAGATGGGTGCAATTACCGCAAGGGCTGTGAGCCCCTGGTCTTATGCGCACGTCCGAGGCCGCTGCCGTGAGACAGCATTGGCCCGTCTACGGACGGGCCATACCCGCCTCACCCACGGTTTCCTCATGTCCCGGGGAGTTGAGCCCTATTGTGATGATTGCTTAGTTCCCCTGACTGTGCGGCACTTGCTGGTCGAGTGCCCCAGTCTGAGGGAATTGCGAGAGCAGTACCTCGCCCAGTGTCGGGGCAGAGATGGGAGTTTCTCTCTCTCTCTGGTGCTGGGGGAGGAGGCACTCTCCCCGGGACATGAAGTGTTAAAATTCCTACAGGAAAGTGGCTTTCTCCACCTCCTGTAGATATATTTCTTTTTATGTAGTATTTATGTAGCTTTAAAATTTTTAGTCTTTTTAGTACGGTGCCAAATGACCTCGATGTTGCGGCACCATGATCTATTGTCACCAATCAATCAATCAATCACCAAATTGTCGCCGAGGTTCGGCATAAGATAGAGTCGCCGCGTTCGTTTCACATACTTTGTTTGACGATCGCCTAGTGTGACACGGCCTTAAGAGTGGTGTCCAAGCATGAGTTATGGTTGGAACATTTATTTCATTCCATGAATTTCGCCAAAATTGCTTCACAGTTAGAACAGATGACCCAGACGGTGATACCCTTATTTATGTTAAACCAGGCTACATAATGTTTCTGATTGTTACTAGTCCTTTGGTCGAGCGGATTTAAAGGGCTTTGATAAAAAGCAAGGAGTCCTGGCAAGCACTGGAGGAGGCTTTCTCGAAGGCTAGAACCTATAAGAAGGTTAGGAAATTTAAGTGCAAGAGGTGTTATATCCATAATGAAAGCTGGCAAGGAAAGACCCAAAGAATAAAAGGTCTGTAAAGGGGGCAGGTAATGCACTGTCAAGCGAGGACAGGGGCTACTGAGCTGCTTGGTGTATGGCATGAGGCTGAAGCTGGAGAGGTGTTTGTTGAGGTAAGGAAGGAGTAGATTGAGGTAAGGGACGAAATGGTAAGGGTGTGGGGAGATGAAGTACCTCCTGCAAGCGGACATCCCTCTTAAGTGATTCTGTTTGCCTGGAGGTGGGTTGGGAGAGGAAGTTTTTGGCCGATGACAAGGAAAACAACGGCTCCGCTGAGACTTGGGAGTTAGAAGTGAACATTTAGTGGTAGGGCGATGGGAAGTGGAGCAGTTATGGGCAGCCAATGTAATGATATTTATTTGAGAGCTAAGTGGCTTGGGAGGGGCGGGCCGTGAAGCAGACAAAAGGAGGAGTGGATGAATGTAGTGAATTAATATCTTCTACTGGGAGTACCGTTGGACGCGGATCCCCCTCAGCTTACATTTGATATCAGAGATTGTGTGACCAGATATATGTTGCAGCTGATGAATCTGCATCGCCTGAAGGTATGTCAGACACTTGTCTAGATGTGGGGTGGTGGTTAGAACCCCAGAAAATACATGACTCTAGGCGGGTACAAGCTTCGGCGTCATAATAACCGCTGCATTTTCCGCAGCGGACCTTACCGCTGCAGGAAACTTTACCATACAGCTAGTCCTTATTGCATGTAAACAACTATCATGCGCGCACACTAGTGGACACTTACTAAACTACCAGTCACAGTACACCATCCCACGAGTTTCAAAATATCGGACCAGTCATTCAGGTCTGCAGATTTTGTCAGTTGCATTCATAGTCCATTGCAGTGAGATCCGTTGATATGACGGTTCACTGTACTCTTAAGCAACCTTTTTTTTGGAAGTTTCCCACTAAATGTATAATGTTTTTACTCAGGAATCGACCAGACAGAACAAGCAGCACAGACTGTGGATATGGAGGCCAGAGATACTGCTGTGGCTATAATGGAGGTGAGGATGTGAGGGCAGGGTAGGATGCAGGTATGTAAACCTCTTACCTTACTGGACGTGGAAGTTTTTGTGATAAGAAGGGAGGGAGGTACTTAAAGCCCTGACCTGTTTTAATATTTGAAAGTCTGAGACTAAGAAAGAAGCAAGGTTGTGAAAGAAGCATAAAAATATATAGAAGGAAGAAAGATACAGATATGTACAACACAGAGAAAGGGAGAAAAGAGACATGAATTGAAATTATTCGGATTGTGCTGATTTTAATCAATACATTTCATATAATCAGTAAAGACAACTTTCACCTGTTTGGCCATTACACACCCAAGGCCTCTTACACTCTTACACTCCATGACACATTGGAGTCCAATTTGACCTTCATGATAGTTCTTAATTGAAATATTTGTAAGAATTCCATGTTAAGATTGTTAAGATGTATGTAATTATAGCATTAAGTCCTGGTTTCATGACACAGTTGGTATGATTGAAGCCTTCTTAATTTTTATTTCCTCTTATCTTCATGTGGCACTTCAGACTATGGCAAACGCGCTGGAGAACGTTGAAGTGCAATCCGCAGATGAACTGACCCCTCTCCTACTATGTTCCCTTGGTACCACGGCCTCCGTTATGAACGTAAGTTGTACTTTTCATAACCGTCTACACTTTTGCTGCACTACCTCATGTCGGGAACCAGCAACAATACCTGCCTTTTTTGCAGTTTCATGTATTTCATATATTCTCACGAGCTATTTGTATAGAATGGTAATCTGAGTAATGTGGAGTTGCCTGTGTAGTTTTGACAAGCACCTCATCTTTTTCCAACACACAGACATTCATCCTTCTACTGTTGGTTCTAATCCTTCTAAAAAGTAAATTTCTGACCCATTTGACATTGGATATCTAGTCATTATGATTGTATGTCTGACAGCTGTCATAGTTTATTAAGTACAGCCCTATGTATTAAATGTGTATGGCATTTTGAATCACATCACAAACTTAATTCATGAAATGGTGTTAAAACAAATAGATGTGCTTATTTAGAAAGGAATTTTCTTAATTCAATTTTGAAAAAAAAATTCAAAATCTTTAATCATGCATTACTCAGTATCACTTTTATAATCATATATATATATATATATATATATATATATATATATATATATATATATATATATATATATATATATACACACACACACACTCATGCCTCAGCTTTACGGACCTCCTTTTAACGGATATCGGAAGCAACGGACTTGATTTTGATCAAAACAAACGGAAAAAAACATATGCTATGTACACGCCCTAGTTTCTAGACCCCACTTACCACATTTTCTCAAGGAAATCTTTCAAAGCGTCAATCATCCGTACACTAGTCTCTCCACCCAGTCCCAGCAACAACACCATCCATTTCCTTCCAGTTCTTTCAATCACTTCATTCATTTCACATCCCATTTCAGTAAGAATCACACGCATCATTTTAATTCTACCACGGTTAGACTTCTGTCATTCCAGTACCACATACTCTAACGTCTCATCCTCTCCCATGTCATACATCTGACACATTTTGCTGCGGGACTCTGACCATCTGTAGTTCCTTGAGTTCACATCCATACACTGTGCCCTAGCTCGGAAGAGAAGATCACCACCCAGGCTTCCATCATACCATTTTTCATACATTGTGACCTCTTTCTCTTTGAAATATTCCAGAATCTACTTTCGTTCCATCTCAGTCATCCACTTATTATCCCACTCTAACTCTTCTTTTTTTCTGTTCATCACCTTCCATTCATACACACATACACACTTTCTCTCCCTTTAGAAAATATATGCACCCACACAACCAGCATGCCACTCTTGTCTACAATTTTAATACACTTCTTCCACCTACTGCTCCTTATATTCCACAAATAAACCTTTCGTGCTACTCTTGTATCCTCCATTCGTTCCAGCATAACTTTATTCATCAAGGTTGCCTTCATATGTGTCTCCCTAAACGTACTCCACCCCATGTCACTTCTCAAGGCTTCTATAGCTATATACCTTGGTGCATTCAGTGCCACTCTTGATACTCTATTCTGACCTACTTCAAACTTGTCTATTTCACTTTCGTTTCATGCAATCACTTCCATGAAAATACATAACATTTTGAACAGCCACACTCTTCCATACCTCTCGCAACACATCATATTTGCTCGCTCTCATTCTTGCTGCACTCCCTAGTCGGCCAACCCACTGATTCAGCATACTAATTATTTTGTTGTCTTCTCACATCCATTTGGGCTCATTCATATCCCTAGGTATTTATACTCACATGTCTGCTGCAGCTCATTTACTCCAAGTTTCCATGTAGCATCCCTCTCATCTTCTGACCTATTTACTATCATTATCTTCTTTTTTTTTTTGCTAAAATTCACTCCAAAATCTCTTCCATACTCATCTACCACATCTAGTAAACTTCGTAGCTACTCTGCAGACTCATTCATTACAACTACATCATCTGCATATAGCAGCATGCATACCTTGTCTCCCAACTCTCACACCTTCATTCATTCTACTCAACCTGACTGCTAGTTCTTCTGTTTATAAACTAAATACGTCTGGTGACAGAAGACATCCTTCACCAAATTTGTTTCTACATTCCCTAGTCTGTATCTAGCTTTGGTGTCAACATACATGCTCCTGACAATATTAACTATTCTCTCACTTAACCCAACCTTTTCTAAGACTGCAAAACATTTTTCTGTTTACTTTGTCATAAGCTTTCTCTATATCTAGAACACCCACATATAGTTACCTTCATCATTCTTTTTCCTTTCGATCATTTTATTGACAAGAAATTAATTATGTTTTGCTCTTCTATCCACTCAAAACCAGTCTTCTCTTCACCCAGCACTCCGACTCTCTCAATTCATTTACATAGTCTCTCATTCATCACAGCTGCCTACTGTGTTCACAAGAGCAGTTGGCCTATAGTTCTTCAACTCATTCCTCCCTTATGCAGTAGTGTCACTCTACATTTATTGCACTTTCTCACCACCCTATCTTTTTCCCACACTCAGTTAGATTATTCAGTCATCCTATCAATTACCACCCCCGCCTCAATACTTATAAAATTCATATGGGATATCATCTGGTCCTGCTGCCTTACCATTCTTCTGTCTTTTCACACATCTCTCAACCTCCTCCCTGATGATCCTTTCACTCAACTCATTCGCATCCTTCCTTTCCAGTGTCAAGCACCCTTCTCTCACTTCCAATACCTCACCTTCACCTCCTGTATCTTCCCAAAACTCTTTAATCGACTCCCTGATTTAATTATTGTCAGACAAGAGACACAATAACACACACCGCTTTTGATTACTTCACGTTACCATACAACACTGGTGGAAGCATTACCTTTTTCACACAAACTCCAAACGGTGGATCCAGCTCACCAAAACATGTATAGGCACCTCAAACAGTGAGTTTATACTCAAGCCAACATCGAAGACACTACTAAACTCTAAGCCATGCGTAACAAGGTACATGTCTCTAGAGTCTAGTCCAGGGGCTCTCAAAGTGGTCGATAGGACAATCCAAGGGCTCGATGAATAACCAGGGGGTTGGTGAATGTTTACTGCTGGGGTCGAAGGGACTATTGAAGCCACCAAATTGAAATTTAAAAAAAAAAAGTTGTAAAAATCTGAAGAATATCAGACACCATTAAATTTTTAAAATATTATTTTAATTTCTTGAATTCAGACAATGTCAAAACTTTCCAGTATATCTTCAGAAATTTCAGCAGCACTGGCAACACTACCTTCAACCAATCCCTTCCCCTCATCATCTCTCGCAGCTCTACTGTCCGTACTAAGGTCTGTACAGGATGCGTTCCTGTCTGTCCCGTACTGAGTGAGCGAGCGTATCACGCACTCCACCCCACCCCACCCACGTCTCTCTCGCTGTCTCGCAAACAGTATTTCAGCGCACTCTCAGCTCCCGTAAGTGTGGTCCGTGAACTGATTATTGTAACTTGCGTTGAAAACTGTGTGTAATAGACATAATGGTTGCTGTTGATGCTAAGAAAAAATGCCGACAATATTCTCAGGAATATTTGAAATATGGATTCATTATTTCATTAACCAATGACACCATGCCATTGTGCTTCTTGTGTGAAAATACTTTCAGTAATGATGCCATGAAACCTGCAAAGATAAAGGACCACCTTGAAAAGGTTCACTCTCATAAGAAAAAACAAAGACCACTATTTCAAGACTGAAAGAAAAACTCAAAAGTTAATCAAATAGCAAGACTTTTTTCAAAGCACCCGCCAGTGTTGATACTGGAGGCTTGAAAGTATCATATAACATCTCCCTCATGATAGCAAAGAAAGAAAAGGCGCACACTACTGGGCCCGTATCCTGCACTTACTGTCAAAGCAAACTTTACTCCTAAATCTCAAAGCTATCACCTTTATTTTTTCTTTTTGCTTTTGGTATCAACTTTGCTACTTTAATACTTTAATACTTCTTTACTAATTTTATACTAAACTTACACTGATAGTAGCGCAGGATAGCAATAACTTCTGCAAGTACTAATTTTTACTTTTAGGAGTAAGGAGTAAAGTTTACTTTGAGAGTAAGTGCAGGATATGAGCCCTTGCAGGGCTCATATCCTGGTGAGGAAAGCATAATCCCAGTCATTTAAGAAGTTATAGAAACTGTTATGAAAAAAGATTCTTACTCTGTTCTGAAAAATTTCCCATTATGTAACAGTACAGTTCAAAGAAGAATTGATGAAATGGCAGATGATGTGGAAAAAACCTTGACATCTGAACTTCAGGATAGTAAGTTATCTCTCCAACTCGATGAGTCGACTGTTGGCAGCTGTAATCTTCTCATGGCTTATGTGAGGTATTACAGTCAAAGTCAAAAGAACATTATTGATGAGTTTTTGTTTGCCAAATATCTCACAGCTGATGCAGAAGGTGAGACAATTTTCCAATGTGTGCAGCAGTATTTTGAAAAGCACAACATACCTCTCAGTAGTATTACTGCAGTGGCTACTGATGGTGCACCAGCAATGGTTGGTCAATACAGATAATTTGCAAGCCTACTCATAGAAAAAATGTCTATGTACGTACCATACATTATGTACTGCACAGGCAACATGTTGTAGCCAAGAAACTCAATAGTGAACTGCATGATGCCATGAAAGTGTGCATCAGGACAATTAACAAAATCAAGGCACATCCACTTAACTCACGACTGTTTGCACTGCTGTGCAAAGACTTGTTGACTTGTACAACTCAACTGTTCAGTTCCTGGCAAACGTGGACTCATCTCTATGTGAAGAGTTGAACAAATGCAAAAATGCCCTGTTCTATTTGACAGACCTCTATTTAAAATTTAATGAGGCACACACACGTATGTAGGGTAAAGGTGTTACCATCATTCAGGCCAAAACAGTTCTACTGGGATTCTAAAGCAAGCTAAGCTTGTTTTGTGCTTTACTGGCACGTAGAGATTTTCATTATTTCTCCAACTTACAACAGATACAAAGTGAAAGTTTTTATGATGGTTACCTAGAAATATACATGACTCATCTAGAGAACTTAATTGAAGACTTTAAAGTGCGCTTTGAAGACCTGGCAAAAAGTATTGTGCCTGAATGGATCCAAACACCGTTTGATGTTGAAATAGGGAGTGCAGACATTGCCTTACACCTGGAGGAAGAATACATTGACATGACTGTGGACCTGGAAGCAAGTGTCTTGTTCAGAAGAAAAGGCCTCCGTGAATTTTGGATCAACGAGAACAACGTTGCTAGATATTTTCAGCTTTCTGCAGTGGTTGATCCATTTTTACTTGTTTTCCCAATTTCATCCATGGTTGAAGGTGGTTTCAGTCATGCAAACGCAGTCTTAACAAAACAGAGGAGCAGACTGAGCTTGGAAGAACGAAGCGACCTACGGCTGAAGCTCACCAACCTACAACCTAATATAAGCGCCTTTGTTGAGGCCCATCAGTCACATCCTTCACATTAATGATGTCATGAATGAAAAAAAAAAAGGTATGTTGCACTGAGAAGTTAGTTACATATACTCGTACACCTCGACATATGTTCTTACTGTGTGTTACCTTTTTATCATACTGCATGTCAACTACTACTTCTACTACTACTATTACTACTATTACTACTACTACTACTACTACTACTACTCATATTGATTTTGGCATATATTGATTTTTCCTTGAATTAAAAGCTAGGGGGTCGAAAGAAAATTTGAAACTTCATTGGGGGGTCGACGATTTTAAAATTTTGAGAACCCCTTGCTCGGTCAGCTACTGCTATCGCAAGGACGCGATAGCAGTAGCTGACCGAGCAATATTGGCCGCACTGGATAGGTAGGTGTATGTATGTATGTATGTATCATCCTACAGCTTTTCTGTTCCCGACCAGTATGGAAGTGCTGAGCTCTGCACTTTCAAAGGAACCCAGCTGGATGCCAAAAGTGACCAAACATGGTGTTTCACCCTAATATCAACCGCCATAGTTACGTGTTACTACAGTCAATAAGAAACTGTACGCATGATCGGGTTAACAGTTCATCAGTGATCATGCTCACGTAGTCACTGTATTATAATGAGTGGAGAAATCAGTCGACTGCAAGCAACTTACGAGTGTGGCCTTGAACAGCGACCGTCCCGCCTTAGGGCTTGGGTATGGTCAAAAAGGTGTGAACTCTGAGATATAGAAGAGTGTGTAATGTTATGTAACCGTGTGTTGTGCAGAAACAAAGACCCGAACTTTTATTGACGTCCGTTCGAGTTACTGATAAACTCTCAGGTGAAACAGGCAATTACTGCTTGTATGTTATGAACTTTCCACTAGAATAGGGCTGAGACGATGAGAGGAAGAGGAGGAGGAGGAGAATAAGAAGAAGAAGAAGAAAAAGAAGAAGAAGGAGGAGAAGGAGGAGGAGGAGTAGGAGGAGGAAGAGGAGGAGGAAGAGGAGGAGGCAGAGGAGGAGGAGGAGGAGGAGGAGAAGGAGAAGGAGAAGGAGAAGGAGAAGGAGAAGGAGAAGAAGAAAAAGAAGAAGGAGGAGGAGGAGCTTTGAGGGTGGAGGGAAGAACTTTGCTGAAACACAGAGGGTGCTATCGGAAGTTGAATGTGATGAGGTTGAGGGTAGGAAATGGAGTAAGACCTCAATGAAAGGTTTTGCTATAAAGGCTTGAATCTCAGAGATGGTCTCACTAAGGGAAGGAGGGGAGAAGACAGTGGGAGTAAAAGTTTTCTTGGCAGGAGGCTGTAGACAATAAGTTTTAGTGATTAAGGATGGAGTAGGATCAGTCTGGGTTATAGAAGAGAGAGAAATCAGAGTAGAGGGTTGGTGAATAGTTTTACTTTTTGGTGTATATATGGTTCTAAGGCGGTTATAATAAAGGAAGATACAGATATAGAAGGAGGTGTTGGTGATTTTTTTTTTTTCATCTTTTTCTTCACGTGCATCCCACATTCTAAAGTTGTTACCTCCATTAATATTCCTTCTTTCTTCAACAGGTCATGAGCAGGATCATTGATGGTGAAAATGTCACCAATGCTCCACCAACAGACGTGGAAGCGGCGGTCAATTGGGACTATGAAGTTGATATTGGTGATGATTGTAAGTATAAGTTGTGTTTATTTACCTAGATGTAATTACTTATTTGTAGTATACAGGGGCTGAATTACACCAGTGTGGTCCTATCACCGTATCAATATTTATCCAGCTTTTCATTAAGTTGTTGTATATTTTTTGTCATTATTAGCTCTTCTTTCAATCCGTTTCATTAATTTATACTCCATTATAACTTTTTGTATCATTCAAACAACTACCTTTTTGCAATTTTTTCTTGTGTCCCCTCAAATATCTAGCCTCTCCTTTTTTTCTTAATATTAGACCTTTTCTATTCGTTCCCTCAAGGTTCTTCATCAATTTATATGTTGTAAACAAGTCTCCTCTTTGTCTTCTTTCTTTTAGTGTTGTCAGTTGCATTTCTTTTAATCTTTCCTCATATGTTAGGTCTTCCAAATCTGGCATCATCTTAGTTGCTATTCTTTGTATTGTTCTAAATTTCAATACAGGTTTTTCTTGTGAGGGGACATTATTTCTGTATATTCCAGTTTTGGTCTATTCATCGTTTTTATATTTTTTCTCATCATATCTTTAATTAGGACATGAAATACCATTCCTATATTTCTTAGTATCTTGAATGTTTCAACAAATATTTTATCTATGTTTCTCTGACGATAAGTATTACCACTTCCATCTCTTTCTCATCTTTTTCTATTGATATAAAATATTTTTTTTTAACATATGTCCTTGTGTAACGGTGTGAGGGTTATTTGATTGTTACTGTCACGCCCACTTGTTCCGTTTTCCTCTCATCAGGTATTAAAAACAAGAATTATTTGAAAAAAGAGTCTTGTTTATTCAAAGGAACAATTTTATTGAGGCACAGATGTTAATTGTGGCGTGCCTAATAAACAATTTAATGAGGCATAAATGTCAATGGTAGCGTGCCTAATAAACAATTTAATGGAGGCACAGATGTTAATGGTAGCGTGCCTAATACACAAGTGAATGAGGCGTTGAATCTCAAAAGATAATTTGCAGTAGTTTTACGGAACAATCGCAGCGAGCAGCTTATACTATTCCACTAGTCACTCTTGAGGTTTTTTTTTCTTCTATATTACAAACCGTTGGCGCCAGTAGGCTTTATAGAGGCAGGATGGACTTGCCTCTTGCCTGGTTTTTGGCGTAGGTTTTTAGATTTTTTATAGTGACGCCTCGAATGTTTACGTTCTCTCTTAAATATGATGAGAACAAAAAGAGGCTAATTGCTGATAAAGCCTCAAATGCATATAAACATTGTAAGTCCCGTCTGAGGACAGTATAGCAGCAATTTGGGTAGTGTTTGGCCACTCGGCGTTAATACCAAATAATGACAAGTGGCCAGCGGATATCGGGGGATCGAACTCGGGACCCTAGGTTCGCATACCCGAACACTGACCACTGTACCACCTATATCGTGATCTCACACATATAAGCCAGTATGGAGATGTCCCCACTCAAATAAATCCATAAAGGTGTTTTCACACATTCAGGAGTAGGCACGCCGCATAGCGCCGAGTGCAGAGTCGGCACTATGCGTGGAAAACTGTTCGCCAAGTTCCCATTTGTCACGACTCAAACCGAGTAGCACCGCATTAAACCGAGTAGACAAGGATTACAGTCGGTGCTATGCGAATTGAGTCGTACAACTCAAATCGACTTACGAGAAATTAACAATTTTAACGTTTTCTTCCCAACCGACTAGCTAACGATTTTAGTACGACGAATAGCACGGAGTGTTGAAAACCAAGGGTATATAGAGACCCACCCACAAACCTATTATCGCATTGCCTGCACATCACTCGCTGCGTCCACACATCATGGCTAGCTCTGTGAAGCGACATAACATTCTGCTACTCACCACACTGATGGAAACGACAGTCCACGTGGATGTGGCCTTGTTGCTGATTGCTAGGAAACAGCGGAAACGGCGCCTGAGGAGGTCTATCTGGATGCGGAAGTGGATTCTGCGCCACCCACTCCATGGTCACTACGAGCAGCTCATGCACGAACTGATGAGGGAGGACCCAGCTAGTTTCCGGAACTTCGTACGCTTGGATGTGGCCACCTTCTGGGAGATGGTTGACAGGATTACCCCCAGGATCGTGCGCCAGGACATCTTTTGGCGCCGATCTTTGTGCCTTGCCCTGCGTTTATTTGTTTGTTTTTTTCGTGACGTATGGAGCTACTATTTTTTCTCCATATTTTGTCATAATGTGTGCACTGATCAATTCCGCTTTTTCATTCCCATATTCTCCAAGTTGTTTTTTTCATTTATGTATCACAATTAAGTCTCCTCTTTCTCTTCTTCCTTTTAGTCTTGTCAATTTCATTTTAATCTTTCCTCACATATTAGGTCTTCCAAATCTGGCACCATCTTAGTTGCTTTCTCTGTATTCTTTCCAATTTCAACACATACTTTTTATTGTGCAGGGATGACATTACTTCTACATATTACAGTTTTGGTCTAATCATTGTAGTTTTCATTTTTCTCATCATACATTTATCCAGGAAGTGAAAAGCCATCCGTATATTTCTTAGCATCCTGAATGTGTCACTAAATATTATATCTATCTGTTTCTCTGGTGATGAATTATTCTGTATTACCACTCCCAAATCTTTATCTTATTTTACTATTGATACACTATTTTGTCCTAACTTATACGTCCATGGGGGTCTCGTTGCAGTCTTTTCCATTTCCAATACATGGCATGGCATTTCTTTGCATTAAAATCCATTTTCCTTGTCATGCTCCATTCGTTTATCTTGTTTATATTATTCTGTAGCTCCTCACAATCCTTGTGGTTTCCTATTTTCCTTCAGAAGTTTACATCATCTGCAAACATAATTATGTAACTACTTACTCCTTCTGCTATGTAATTTACATATATTAAAATCACTTTTAATGGGGGAGGTGGTAGTCCATTGGCTAGCGGTCGGGCTTGCGAACTTAGATTCCCGAGTTCGAGTCCCAATATCCACTGGCCACTTTTCTTTGGTATTACTGCCGAGTGGTCAGAGATCACCCAAATGCTATCATAACACTATCCTCAACGGGATTTGCAATGTTATATGCATTGGGGTCCGCGGCAGCATGTAGCATCTCTCAACAACAAAGAAAACGAGGCGTCACTAAAACCTGCGCTACTAGCGGGCGTAGGCCGAACATCTAAAGAGAGCCTCCATCAAACCTACCGGCGCCACAGGTGCAAGATATAAAAGAAAAAAAATGTGGTACCAAAACTGATCCCTGTTTTATTCCACTTTTTACTTCCCTCCATTCAGATGTTTCATCCTATACAACTCTTCTCATTACCTTTCTTAGCAATTATTTTTCCATCCAGTTTTTTTATTGTTCCTTTCAATCCTCCAATGTGTTCCAACTTTCATAGTGGGGAGGCGGTGGTCTAGTGGCTAGCGGTCGGGCATACCAGCTCAGGGTCCCGCGTTCGAGCCTCGGCACGGGCTGGTCACTTTTCTTCGTTACTACCGCCGAGTGGCCTAAGATCACCCACATGCTGCCATAACACCATCCTCGCCGGGACTGCAACGTTATATGCGCGAGGAGCTTCCGCTGGCAGCATGAGCCTATCAATAAGAAGAAACAAGGCGTCACTTTAAAAAAATCTAACCCGCGCTACTAACGGGCGGAGGCCAACCATCTAAGGTCTCCCTGAAGCCTACCGGCGCCATGGGTAAAAGATAAAAGTAATCTGTGCGGACTTACGATGCTTTTTTAACTAAACATGTGCAATCCACCCATCCATCTCTTTCTTGTGTTATATCTATTATTCTTGAATAGTAACTTAATAAGTTTGTGACATGATCCTCCTGTTCTGAATCCAAAGTGTCTATCTGTTATTATTTCTTCTCATTCAAAGTAATCAGTCCATTGTTTCTTGATGACTTTCTCAAATATCTTGCTGGTCAATGACACTGGTCTATAATTAAGTGGTTCTTCTTTGTGTTCATTTTTGTAAAAAGCTCTTTTTCATTATTTGGGGACTTTTCCTGTTTTTTATAGAACACTCAATTGTATCATGAATAGGCTCAGCCATTTCTTGTCTACATTCCTTCAAGATGTATCTTAATATCCCATCTGGTCCTATTGCTTTTCTTTCATCCAATTCCTTCATCATTTATTTTATTTATTCTCTACTTATCCTGATTTCCGACATCTAATTTCTTCTCACTTGTCCTTGTGGCTTTTTTTAAAGTCAGATTCAGATGTAAATACTTTCTGAAAATTCTTATTTAGCATTTCACTCATTTCTTTCGGGTCCTCATATTGTTCCTTATTTTTCTTCAATCTAGTTATATTTTCTTCATGTTATATTTTTCCATTAATAAATCTATAAAACAAATCTGGTTCTTTCTTGCATTTATCAACTATATCTTTTTCACATCTCGTCTCTTCGTCTCTTCTTACCCTTGCATAATCATTTCTTCTTTCCTATTCTGGATCTTTTTTTTTATTTTTATTTTTTTTATTTATTTATTTATTTTTTTAACCTTCTTTTCTTTTACTTTATTAAATGGAACGTATTCCTTTACTCCTTGTTCGTATATCATCAGGAAGAGATCATATTTATCTTGTTCGTCCTTTAGTTCTTTAATTTTCGTCCAGTCAGTTTCATTGAAAAACCTCTTCATTGCAGTATAGTTTTCTTCTGCATAATTTCTTCTTTTCTTTGTATACAATTCCTCCTGTTTGTCCCTTAATCTCAATTTCCAGCACCACATGATCACTCCTTCCAAAGGGGCACTCACAGTTCATATATTTTTCTAGATTTATTCCTTTAGTAAATAATAGGTCCAGTCTTGATGGTTTATCTTCTCTATATCTTGTATTATCAGTTAGCCCTCATCATCATCATCATCATTAGTCTCAATAATCTATTTCCATATGTATTTTCACCTCCACTTTCAAACGTCTCCCTTTTTTCACATTAAAAGGGTACTGGCCAAGGGCAAACAAAAATACGTAAAAAAATAGTCCCTCTTGTCGCCGGACACTATTTATTATTTAGCATTAGAGGTGTGCTGATACTCCTCTTTAGAAAGAATTCATGTCATAGGCAAGTGGAAAAAAAACCACATAGGGAGACAGTTCGTGAGTTTACCAGTATAAGGGATGAAAAAATGAAGATACTGGTTAACTCTTGCATTAGAAAAATGGACAGAATAGGGATAAGACGTAGAAAGGCATTGTGCAGCGAGGCCGCGAGAGGGGTGGAAGCATGCAGTTAGCAAGTTAAGAAGAGCAGTCAGCATGAACATAGCGGTAGAAAAGAGATAAAGATGCAACATTGCATCGGTGACTTAAACACTCAAGGCAGTCGGTTAGAAGAGCAGAGTTGATGAGACGAAAAGCTTTAGACTCCACCCTGTTTAATAAAGCCCTGTGAGTTGAACCCCCCCAGACATGAGAACCATATTCCATACATGAACGTATAAGTTTCCTGTACAGAGTAACCAGCTGGGAGGGAGAGAAAATTAGACGCAGACGCCATAGGACACCTAACTTCTTTGAAGCTGATTTAGCAGGATATGAAATTGCCAGTTTAGATTTTTAGCAAAGGACAGACCAAGTGTTTTTAATGAGAGGAAGTTGTGTCATTCAAGAAGATGGGATAGTAATCTGGAAGGTTATGTCGAGTAGATAGTTGTAAAAAATTTCCCACCAGTGTTACTCCGACTGTTTTTAATTATCTTTTATAAGCTCTCTAGGGTATCTTCTACTATATGATCACGTCCTTTCTTCGTCCAAGTTTTTTTGGGGGGATACATATGCAGCTACTATTTTCTGGCTTTCTCCATATCTTGTCTCTATCTGTGCACTTATCAATTCTGCTTTCCCTTTTCCATACTCTACATTTATAACATTTATCTTAGATTTTATCATTAGCATCACACCACCTCTTTTTTTGTTTTTTCTATTTTTCCTCCATATATTATGATTATTATTTTCACTGAAGCGTCTCAGTGGTGCAGAAGCGCCTCAGTGGTGCAGTGGTAAACACGTCTGACTACGAATCCGGTGGCCCGAGTTCGATCCCGGACGAAGCAGATGGCGCACAGTTCACCCAGCTGTTCATCCTTCCAAACGGATTGGTAGATAAACGGGTACCTAGGGAAACCTGGGAAAGATACACTGTGGGAAGTCGGGTGTCATGGTGGCCCTGTGTCCCGGCGTAACGGATTAATTTCCACCACAGGCTCAAAGGCCAATGCGACAGGAGATGAGCGCCCGCGGCTACGCGCAGCTATAGCGTGTGCCCCTACTTTATCTTATCTTATTCTCAATGTTAGTCTGGATGTTTTCACATAGCTTTGTTTCTGCTAGGGATACAATTTTTGGTTTCTTCTCTTTTAGTTAATCTACTAACTCTAATTTGTTTGCTATTTTTCTATGTTAGTATACATTACTTTTATTTCATCACTTCCTTATGTATCTGCTCCATTCCTATATTTTTCTTTGCTTTCTAACATATGTTATTTATGTACCATTTCATTATCTTGTTCTTTACTCGCCCCCCAAAAAATATATAGTTTTTCTTGTTGTTCTTTCATAATTTTTCTGCTTTGCCTCCTCCTTGAATAATAAAATTTATGTCTCTTCTTCATTCATACTTTTTTTTAATGAACACATCTTTATATTCCTTTATGTCCCTGAGCTGGTAAATTCTAGCTAAGGTCTCTTCTGTTGCAGTGTGTGTTAAATCTCAGTTTGATCGGTCAAACACCTCCTTCAATGTATGGACCTAACCTCATACTTCCTCCTCAAGTTTAGTATCCTCATCCTCATCATTTAGTTGTTGCAGTGTTTGCTTTATGCTTTTAATTTCTTCTTTTTCTCTCTTTATTCGCATAGGTATAACCTTTTCTTTGAATCCATACATTATTACATTCTTTTCCTTCCCTGCTGCGTTTCTGACTATGTTTTCATTAGTTTTTAATATTTTGATTACTTCTTTTTCCATTCTTGTTGTTCAAATATTTCCTTGAAGCTAAATAATTCCTTGAAACTAATTTTATCCTTTTCTTTTTCTTCTTTCCATTGCTAACAAAATCTTTAAATTCTTCATTTTAACTTGTTAATTTTTTCAATCACCTTTACCCTCTCATCATTTATTTTCTTGAGGTTGTATATTTAGTTTTTCAAATTATTTTTTCCCTTACATAAATAATTTAAACTTTACTAATTTACGTTAATCCTCTCCAATAAACTCTCAAGTGATTTCTTACATCCACTCACCTCTTCCCTTACTCCCCTGCTTTCACTCTTCAAATTTTCAATTTTTTTTTCCCTTTCATCATTTGCCCTCTTGAGGTTATCTATTTCATTCTATAAATAATTTTTTTCATTGCGCCATTCGTTTAAAGTTGACTCGGTGGCGTTCATACTCTCCAATAACTTTTCTACTAATTTTTTACATCCACTCACCTCCAACTGTACTGATCTCATCTCAATCCATATTGTATCTTCTTCTGCATCAATTTTGTGTAATTTCAACATTGATTTAGCGATATTTACATCTTCATGAGTAAATCCTTGTGTGTGTGTGTGTGTGTGTGTGTGTGTGTGTGTGTGTGTGTGTGTGTGTGTGTGTGTGTGTATTTTTTATTTATGTTAATGACTGTCTATTTTGTTTCAGTGAAACTTGAAATTCCGCTCAGCTCAAAGGAAATGCTACAGAAGAATGTTATTGAAACTACAATAAGCAGAGGGAGTGATCAGGTTGGTTTGAAATGTTTTTATCTGTATACAAAAATCTATTAGTACAGTGGCTCCTCATTATGTGCTGGATTTTTATACACATATTTGTTTACCCACCGTTTGGAATTCTGAAATAATGCAAACAAATAAATGAAAATCCTAAAACATAGGATTAACAGGTATTTGAATTTCCCGGTGGCTGCAACTCCCTTTTGCCCAGCCACCGCATAATTTTTTTTTGCGCTTTGTTCTGTGCTGTCGTGAGTGTTGCCAGTGTTATCTTCATCATGGACTGTAGAAAAACCCGCCAGTCATTTATTGGAGTCATACCTAAGCAAGAAGGTAATGACCCTGGACGAGAAGGTGGAGGTATTAATTGATGGTATCTCCTTTGCTGATGTTGGTATTAATGAAAGTATCGTGTGGAACATTAAGAAAGGAAAAATAAATATGTATTACTGTATTTGCCAGTGTCCTACATGGTGCTAAGCATGTACTGTATATGAGAGAAAAATCAATAGTGGATATTTAAAATGATGTATATGTGTGGATAAAGAACTAGCACTTTAAATAAGTAACAGTGGAAAGCAGTCACATCCGTGATGAGTTACTCTCTCCCTATGACAAATTCAAGACACTGCTATTGTATAATCTTGATCCCTATTAAAGTGGTTTCACATGGGACAATTCACAACTAGTTTCGTTACCTGCAGTACTGCTAGCAGCATAGTTTGAGTCACGGTGGATGAAAGAGGTGCTGATAGAGAATGAGGGATTGAACAAGCAAGGAGGGCTGCCGTGATGCCTCGTTCTATCCGGAAACATACCACAAAGATAGGGAGGATTCTACCTGAAGGGCTTTGACTGGGGAGGACATAAATGCTCCAAAATTGTTATATTCTGTATTACATCCAATATATGTAAGAGAGAAGGTGTGGCCACCCCATAAGTCTCACATCCGCAGTCTAAGTTACTTTCCGATATATACACAATAGAAGTGAAGGAGGGTATTCCTGTCCGCATCCCACTTTACCGCTGCAAGAGACTTCTTTAAATTTAACCTTTTGAAGCCCGAGGTAACCAGGTAGTGTATGTGATGGCCACAGGGTACTATTAAACCAAGAAATTTATGTTGGGTTTTAAAAGGAATGGGTGAACCATTGATGGTGACCACTAGCATGTTACCTATGTATTCGCCTTCAGGGGAGGCGGTGGCCTAGTAGCTAGCGGTCGGCCATACCAGCTCAGGGTTCCGCGTTCGAGCCCCGGCACATGCTGGCCACTTTTCTTTGCTACTACCGCCGAGTGGCCTAAGATCACCCACATGCTGCCATAACACTATACTCGACGGGACGGCAGTGCTATATGCGCGAGGAGCTTCCGCTGACAGCATGAGCCTCTCAATAAGAAACGAAGCGTCATCTAAAAAAATCTAACCCGCGCTACTAACGGGTGGAGGCTAACCATCTAAGGCCTCCATGAAGCCTACCGGCGCCACGGATAAAACAATAAACGAATAAAAAATAAATACAAAAAAGGTGAAGCACAGAAGGCTAGACATTGGGGCACTTACCATTAGGCCTCAACGTGTGACACAAGAGTTAATGGTATCAAACCCACGTTGAAGATTAAGCTAATCCTCCTGGATAGTGGAAACAAAGCAAAAGAGAGAGATATCATCAGCATACAAGTGCGTATATGTGTTTGGAGAAGAAGAAAAGTGTGAAAGTAAGACATTGAAAAGGAAAGTACTGATAGGAGAACCCTGTGGGCCACCTCTGGTGACCGGATAAGACCTAAAATACGAATTACCTATCACCAGAGAGAAGAACCTAGAAAACAGAAAGGACTGAACTCTATTGAAGGAAGAACCATTGAGTCCCAAGTGGGCAAATTTTTCAAGAATGGCATTTTGTGAAGAGGAGTCAAAAGCTCCTTCGAGATCCAGAAATTGAGATCTGAGTGAATTGTTTGTGGCTAAATCGTTCCTGAATGTGGTTTTCTAGCTCAAGCAGGGCATCCAGGATGCCCCGGCAAGGACGAAAGCCGAACATGTTAGGAGAAAGAAGGTGTTCATGTTTCAACCACCATGTTCGTCTACCATACACAATGTGTACTAGTGTCTTTCTTAAATTAGAAAGAAGATTGGTGGGTCTATAGGAGGAAACTTCTAACTGGTCCTTGTCAGGTTTGAGAATTGAGATCGTGATGGCATTTCGCCATACAAAAGGGTACATCCCAGGCAGCCAGCTGGCGTTGAATACCTTTATGAAGGGGCAGGCCAGAAGACCTGGGAGGTGGCAAAGAAACTCGTTCAGAATAGTGTCCGGCCCTGTCGCTTTCCAACAGACAGCGCTTGTAAAGCGTTATAGCTATGCTAATTGTATGGCCGGCGTGTGGAAAAGGAGGTAACAAAATGGGTATAGGGCCAGAGGATCCTAAGCTAGTTAGGATGTTGGAGGTGAGGCACTTGGCTTTCTCTCGTTACTATTTAACGGGAAAGTGAGTGGAGGCGGGGGTTGGATCATCTTTCTGAAGAAGCACTTAGCCTGGGAAACTGAGGAAAAGAAGGACAGGTAAGCACGAAAGGAGGGCCATACATAACGTTTACATCAAGAATAACGCGCTTACACGGGCCTCAAAAATCTGAAGCGTCTACGAAGTGGAGGGATGGGATTCTTATACCACATAATAAAGGCATATCATTTGGCCTGAAGGGCCACTGTGCACCTCTGGAACCAGCAGGGGACTAGGGAGAAGCGGGAGAGATGGCAAGTGACGAGGTGTACGTAAAATATTGAATTTTACTATGTGAAGGGAGGATAGTGAGAGGAGTAATTGAATTCAGCTCTTTTTGAAGAAAAAATCTCCAGTTTCCCTTATTGCGTCAGGCGGTCAGCCACTACCCACGTTCCCTCCACGACTGCTTCACTCCCAACGACACGTATACCGACACCCGCACCGACACCACTGCAAGTCGCTTTCCTTCCTACCAATGTTGCCCCTCTAGCTTTAACACAAGTTTCTACACTTCAAGATGCTGTTGATTCTCTCACGTGTTGGTGCACCTCTTTTGCTTCACGTTTGGATGCTATAAAGACTCTTTTTGATGCCATAGAGTCTCGCTTTGATGCTCTCGAGACTTGTCGCAATGCATTGATGACCAAATAAGCCAATAGACTGCACTGAATTAATTCACTGAGTCTCAACAAGGTGTCATTACTGCAGTCTCATCACTCACAGAAAAGCTTGATTATATTGTTACTCGCCTGGAAAAGTCACCGCACACCTTGTGAGTACTCCTACCCGTGGCTCGCCACCGCAGAGCGAGGCCCCACCCACCACCTCGTCCACGTCTGCCTCCCGTAAGTTTAGGAGTATTGTTCGATAATCAAACACATTTTCATTTTTTTTGGAATAACTGTGGCGTCACGCCTCCTATGCTGCACTAAGGGATATGTGCATCGTCATCACCCAAGTGTTGTATTCCTTCAGGAAGCTTTTGTTGGCCGTCCTCTCTTTGGGGCACCCATGCCAAACATTGAGCCCAATTTGATGACATCGAGGGCATTTCCAATTTGAAGAGTCTGCTGTTGGTGGCTCTTGATGCGTTGAGGATGAAGAAGCGGCAGGAGCTTCATCCTAAAAAAAATGATTCTTCATTATGACGTTTTCCATGCCCCTCTATGGCCTTGATTCTCGGAAGGAATACGGTCCGGATGGAGTCCCTCCTGTTGTTCTCAATAACTGTGCTTCTGAACTCGATCCCTGCCTAGTCAAATTCTTTCGTCTGTGTCTCTCTACTTCTAAGTATCCTTGCTGGAAGTTTACTCACATTCAACCTGTACCTAAAAAGGGTGACCGCTCCAATCCTTTAAACTACCTCCCTATAGCTTTGATTTCCTGCCTTTCTAAAGCCTTTGAGTCTGTCCTTAATAGGAATATAATGAGGCATCTATTAGCTCACTATCTTCTTTCTGATAAACAGTATGGTTTCTGGAAAGGCTGGTCTACTGGTGGTCTTCTTGCTTTTCTAACTGAATCTTGGTCATCCTCTTATAGGGACTTCGGTGAAACCTTTGCTGTCGGCTTTGACATATCGAAAGCCTTCGATAGAGTCTGGCATATATCTTTAATTTATAAACTACCCTCCTACGTATTTTATCCTTCTTTCTGTACCTTCATTTCCAGTTTCGTTACTGATCGTTCTATTGCTACTGTAGTGGACGGTCATTGTTCTTCTCCTAAAACTATCATTAGTAGTGTTCCTCAGGGTTCTATCCTATCACCCACTCTCTTTCTATTATTCAACAATGACCTTCTAAATCTGACTCAATGCCCTATCCACCTTGCATTTTGCATTTTTCAACGTCGTACAATATACGCTCAACCCAACAAGAATTAAGTGATTCAAGACGAGATGCTATATGATGCCTAACTTCTGATCTTTCACTAGTTTCTGATTGAGGCAGCAAACCTGGTTCTGTTCAATGCCTCAAAAACTCAATTTTTACAACTATCTACTCGACATAACCTTCCAGATAACTATCCCCTCTTCTTCAAAGATACTGAACTGCCCCTCTCCTCCACATTAAACACACTCAGTCTATCCTTAACTAAAAATCCTATGGCGTTTGCGTCCATTTTTTCTCTCCCTCCCAGCTGCTTGCTCTGTACAGGGACCTTATCCGTCCATGTATGGAGTATGGTTCTCATGTTTGGTGGGATTCAAATCATAACAGTTTTATTAAACAGGGTGGAGTCTACAGCTCCTCTAACTGACTGTCTTGATTCTTTAAGTCACTGACGCAATTTTGCATATGTATCTCTTTTCTACCGCTATTTTCATACTGACTGCTCTTCTAAACTTGCTAAGTGCATGCCTCTATCTCGCCCAGGCCACGCTGCACAATACTTTCTAATTCTCATTGTAGTGCCCCTGTCGTAGTTAGAAGTGTCTGGCCAGTTGGAAATGACAGGGCTGCGCCTGCATACCCCAACATATCGTACTGCTTTACCCAGTTCCCCTTCAACACTCGCGGCAAGCACATCAGTCTACTTCCTGATGTCATAAAGTATGGCTGTCGTTATGGTCTCCTCTCTCTCTCTTTCTCTCTCTCTCTCTCTCTCTCTCTCTCTCTCTCTCTCTCTCTCTCTCTCTCTCTCTCTCTCTCTCTCTCTCTCTCTCTCTCTCTCTCTCTTACTTGTAGATAATGCTGATAGATATAGTGTTGATAGGTGATGTTGATTCATAATACAGATATCTAGGTGATGCTGATAGATAATGCTGATATCTTGGTAATGATGATAAATAATGCTGATATCTAGGTAATGATGATATATATTAATGCTGATATGGTGATGCTGATAGATAATGCTGATAGGTGATACTGATAGATAATGCTGATATATATTATAGGTAATGCTGATAAATAATGCTGATATCTAGGCAATGATGATAGATATTAATGCTGATAGATAATGCTGATAGATAATCCTGATAGGTTATACTGATAGATCATGTTGATAGGTGATACTTATAGATAATGCTGATAGATAATGCTGATAGGTAATGCTGATAGATAATGCTGATAGATAACGCTGATAGATAATGCTGATAGGTGATGTTGATAGATAATGCTGATTAGATAATGATGATAGATAATGCGGATAGGTGATGTTGATAGATAATGCTGATAGATAATGCTGATAGATAATGATAATAGATAATGCTGATAGATTATATTAGAGTCTTCTTTGATGAGTGTTCTCCTGCCGCCCGGTGGAATACTCCAGGAGAGGTACTTACGGGGATGTAGGCAGTGCTGCAGACTGAGTGATTCCCCGTGTCCTCTCTTCCCGGTTCCCTTAGTGTCTCATTTACACAAGAGAGCAGCTGCAACCTGCCCTCTAAAGACAACTTCTTCTACTACCTACATAACATTACTACACCTTACACTTTTACACTCTCTTTAAATCAAAATTTTAAAATGGCTTCACCACACCCAGCCTCGGAGTCCCCATCTGGGGAGGGGACCACAAATGTCCCCAGGTCGGACTGCCCCTCTACTGACGACCTCGGGTGTCTTGACATTTTCTCTAATATTTTTACTCTCGATTTCTGACACATTCGTGGCCTTAGATCTAATTTCCAATCTGTGGAACACCATCTCTCCTCCACTAAACCTCATCTTCTCTTCCTAACTGAAACACAGTTGTCTGTGACTACTGACAGCAGCCCCTTCTCTGTTCCCTCCTACTTTCTCTATCCTCATTGTCAATCCAAAGCTGGCTGTTGCGCATATGTGCGTAACGACATTACTTGCTCTCGTGCCCACAATCTTGAATCTTCAGAATTTTCTACCATCTGGCTAAGACTTAAATGTCACTCTCTAACTAAATTCATCTGTGCTGTATATCTCTCACCTAATTCCTCTGACTATGTAAAATTCTTTGACTATTTGACTTCCAAGGTGGAGCACATCCTATCTCACTTTCCTTATGCTGAGATCTCCATTTTAGGGGATTTCAATGTTCACCACCAGCTTTGGCTTTCATCTTCTTTCATTGACCAACCTGGTGAACAAACCTTCAACTTTGCTATCCTTCATGACCTAGAGCAGCTAGTGCAGTTCCCTACCCGTATCCCTGACCGCCTTGGAGACACGCCCAACATTCTTGATCTTTTCCTAACTTCCAACCCTTCAGCTTACTCTGTTAAACTTTCCTCTCCGTTGGGCTCCTCCGATCACAATCTTATTTCCGTTACCTGTCCTATCACTCCAGTGCAGCCTCAGGACCCACCTAAGCAGAGGTGCTTCTGGCATTTCAACTCTGCTAAGTGGGAAGACCTGAGGCAGTACTATTCTGATTTTCCTTGGGATGGTTATTGCCACCATGTCAGAGATCCTTCTCTGTGTGCCGAGCGCATAACAGAGGTGATTATCTCTGGCATGGAGCTATACATTCCTCATACTTTCTCTAATACTAAAGCTAAAAAGCCCTGGTTTAACTCTGCTTGTTCTCGTGCTGTCAATGATAGAGAGGCGGCTCACAAACGGTACCGTAGCCATCCATCTGCTGAAACTCATGCCCTATATATTTCTGCCCGTAATCATGCCAAATCTATTCTCCAACTTACTAAAAACTCTTTCATCAATAGAAAATGTCAAAATCTTTCCAACTCTAACTCTTCTCGTGATTTCTGGCATCTAGCCAATAATATCTCTAACAATTTTACTTCTTCATCTTTTCCTCCTGGCCCCACAGCTGTCTCTTCTTTCTCTAAAGCTGATCTCTTCGCTCAAACCTTTGCTACCAACTCTACTTTGGATGATACTGGGCATATTCCTCCTACTCCTCCACCCTCTGACTACTTCATCCCTAAAATTAGAATTCTTTATTTTGACGTTTTCCAGGCCCTCTCTGGCCTTGATTCTCGGAAGGCTTACGGTCCGGATGGAGTCCCTCCTGTTGTTCTCAAAAACTGTGCTTCCGAACTCGCTCACTGCCTGGTCAAACTCTTTCGTCTGTGTCTCTCTACTTCTACCTATCCTTCTTGCTGGAAGTTTGCTCACATTCAACCTGTCCCTAAAAAGGGTGACCGCTCCAATCCGTCTAACTACCGCCCTATAGCTTTGATTTCCTGCCTTTCTAAAGCCTTTGAATCTGTCCTTAACAAGAAGATAATGAGGCATCTATCTGCTCACAACCTTCTCTCTGATTGCCAGTATGGTTTCTGTAAAGGCCGATCTACTGGTGATCTTCTTGCTTTCCTCTTTTAGGGACTTCGGTGAAACCTTTGCTTTCGGCCTTGACATATTAAAAGCCTTCGATAGAGTCTGGCATAAATCTTTAATTTATAAACTACCCTCCTACGGATTCTATCCTTCTCTCTGTACCTTCGTCTCTAGTTTCCTTTCCGACCGGTCTATTGCTGCTGTAGTGGACGGTTATTGTTCTTCTCCTAAAACTATCAACAGTGGTGTTCCTCAGGGTTCTGTCCTATCACCCACTCTCTTTCTATTATTCATCAATGATCTCCTAAATCTGACTCAATGCCCTATCCACTCCTATGCTGATGACACCACCTTGCATTTTTCAACGTCGTACAACAGACGCCCAACCCAACAAGAATTAAATGACTCAAGGCGAGATGCTATAGGACGCTTAACTTCTGATCTTTCACTTGTTTCTGATTGGGGCAGAGCAAACCTAGTTTTGTTCAATGCCTCAAAAACTCAATTTCTACAACTCTCTACTCGACATAACCTTCCAGATAACTATCCCCTCTTCTTCAATGACACTCAACTTCCCCTCTCCACCACATTAAACACACTCGGTCTATCCTTTGCTAAAAATCTAAACTGGCAATTTCATATCTCTACTCTTGCTAAATCAGCTTCCAAGAAGTTAGGTGTCCTATGGCGTCTGCGTCCATTTTTCTCTCCCTCTCAGCTGCTTGCTCTGTACAGGGGCCTTATCCGCCCATGTATGGAGTATGGCTCACATGTCTGGGGGGGCTCAACTCACATAGCTCTTTTAAACAGGGTGGAGTCTAAAGCTTTTCGTCTCATCAACTCTCCTCCTCTAACTGACTTTCTTGATTCTTTAAGTCACCGCCGCAATGTTGCATCCTTTATCTATCTTTTACCGCTATTTTCATGCTGACTGCTCTTCTGAACTTGCTAACTGCATGCCTCCCCCCCTCCCACGGCCTCGCTGCACAAGACTTTCTACTTCTTCTCATCCTTATTCTGTCCATCTTCCTAATGCAAGAGTTAACCAGTATCTTCACTCTTTCATCCCTTACACTGGTAAACTCTGGAACTCTCTTCCTTTGTCTGTTTTTTCAAGAGAGGAGTGTCAAGACACCTCTAATGTTAACTGGATCTGCACCCCTTGATTCTATTCTCCTACTGTCCTCTTTACAGGGTCTGGCGACAAGCGGGATTTTTTTTTTTACTTATTTCTGTTTTCCCTTAGCTATTACCCTTTAAATATATATTAAAACAAGGCAGGAATGGTAAGACACAGTTGAGTTTTCTTATATCTTATTTTGTTGATACAGACTGATTGATATGATGAAGCCGAGAGAGGTTTGAGTTGAATCGTGACTGAGAGGATTGAATGAACCGGTCTGGCCAGAGTCTGAAGGTGATCTGATTTAGATGTGAGTAGCCTAGGTTAGAAGGGATGAAGGACCTTCTACCCTGGCTTACGGCTTGAACTGAACTGATGATCTGATTTGGATCTGATAGCAGCCTGGCTGGGTCGAGGGATGAAGGATAAAGAACTGCCATCCAGACTTGAGAGGAGATTCCTTAGGAGTCAAGAGGGATAAGGAGTGACAGTAACAGAACTAAAGTCACATTCCGTGAGAAGATGACAGAAACTGGGTGAGGCTGAAATTAGCACTAGGGAGATTATATTTAGCTCCGTGGACACCTGCGGGAAGGCAAGATATGACTCTAGGGAGTTTTGAGAAAAGGGTGACCCTGTTAATCTGATAATTGGAGGGTCGGCTTCCCTTGGGATGGAGATGGACCAGGTGTGAATATTCTATCTCTCTCTCTCTCTCGGTTACCTGATACAGAGGGATTATGAATACTATTTAGATAGTATGATACAAGATAATGCTGATAGATGATGCTGATAGATAGTGATAATAGATAATGCTGATAGATAATGATAATAGGTAATGCTGATAGATAATGCTGATAGATGATGCTGATAGATAATGATAATAGGTAATGCTGATAGATAATGCTGATAGATGCTGCTGATAGATAATGATAATAGATAATGCTGATAGATAATGTTGATAGATAATGCTGATAGATAATGATAATAGATAATGCTGGTAGGTAATGCTGATATATAATGTTGATAGATAATGCTGGTAGATAATGCTGATGGGTAATGCTGATAGATAATGTTGATAGATAATGCTGATAGGTAAAGCTGATAGGTGATGTTGATAGATAATGCTGATAGATAATGCTGATAGGTAATGCTGATAGATAATGTTGATAGGTGATGCTGATAGATAATGCTGATAGGTGATGCTGATAGATAATGCTGATAGGTGATGCTGATAGATAATGCTGATAGATAATGCTGATAGATAATGCTGATAGGTGATGCTGATAGATAATGCTGATAGATAATGCTGATAGGTGATGCTGATAGATAATGCTGATAGGTGATGCTGATAGATAATGCTGATAGGTAATGTTGATAGATAATGCTGATAGGTAATGCTGATAGGTAATGCTGATAGATAATGCTGATAGGTAATGCTGATATATAATTTTGATATATAATGCTGATAGGTAATGCTGATATATAATTGTAAGGGGGGTTCGGTAGCGTGGCTGGTTAAATAAGGCTTCGGAGAACGTGGCTGTGGGTTATTATACAATAAACAATGGACACTGGACAGAGGAGTGACGAGAGTGACCTTTCTGTAGTAACTCTGTGCCCGGACTGATGCGGCTGGGTCAAGGCCAGGTCGCGTGGGGTGGAGTGCGTAGTTGCCAGGCGTCACAAGATAGTTGCCAAATATACACTATTGATATGAGCGCGCTACATACAAATACAATATGATAATGATATATATAATACCTCAGCTCCCTACATAATGTTGATAGGTGATGCTGATAGATAATGAGGATAGGTGATGCTGATAGATAATGCTGATAGGTAATGCTGATAGGTAATGCTGATAGATAATGCTGACAGGTGATGCTGATAGATAATGCCGATAGGTGATGTTGATAGGTGTACCATCGTGTTCGTGATACATTGATGCATATCATGAGCATATAATATTTACAGTAACATTACATCTATATTGAGATAATAGAAGGAAAAAGAAATAGTGTATAAACATTTTTCTCACATGTTTTACTTAAACTCGCTGTAACTATCTTAGTTTTACTCGTATGGAATTTTAAATCACTGATTCGAAATCATCACACTTTTCCTATTTTGATGGTAGGTAACAAGTACTGATACAAAAAAATTTTAAGGTGGTTAAAATGTCCGAGAATGTTGTTAGCAACATATTTCCTATACATCTAGCTGGCCGTCAGGCACCAGTTTGCAATAGTTATACTTTATGGACTATTTTAACCACCTAATATTTTTTGTATCAGTACTTGTTACCTACCATCAGCATCGGAAAAAGTGCAGATTTTGAATTAGTAATTGAAAATTCCATACAAGTAAAACTAAGGTAGTTACAGCGAGTTTAAGTAAAAAAAATGTAAGAAAAATGTTTATACACTATTTCTTTTTCCTTCTATTATCTTAATATAGATGTAGTGTTACTGTAAATATTATATGCTCATGATATGCATCACTGTATCACGAACACGATGGTAGGCTCAGTTTTCCTTAAAATTATCTAGTTGTTTGGTAATGTCCGGTAAGAGCACAACATTTCAATGCACTCATTTGTGAGAAGTGAGTGAGAAGAAACTACACCACCAAAGACCATTGTGTGATGGTAACTGAGGCGGGCTCAGGCGGCGGAGTGTGGCTGCAGCATTCAAATGCGTTATGCGTCTGGCAACGAAATAAGACTGCGCGCGCAGCCCTGTCATTTCTAACTACGACACCCCCACCTTCCAATATTAATTACTTTACTTTATCATTAGGTAATATGTAATTTACTTGAATACAACATTAGTAGGATTTTGGTATTTACCTCAAGAATCCCAAAGACAATATCCTATGGAAGGTTAAGGTAACAGATAACGTTTCTCTTCGGTACGTGAGTTCAGAGATATAAAAGGTTATGCTGTCTCTATATTTATTCTTATATATAATAGTACGTATTGCACTGTCTTATATGAATATGCTAATACTTTAGATATTAGTGATCAATTCTACTTGTAATACCCGTTATATAATAAACGTCGTATTACTCACAATGAACCTATAACATATATCCTATATCCTAACTAAATCCTACTCATACCTCTTAGACCTTTGGCAATTATTTACTATTCTACTCACGACAATCAGCAACATGTCCGTTTCTAACGTCTTGTCCTGGCTGGTCCTCTTCTCAAGTATTTCTTATATTCTTCTTACAAGGACTCTTCTTCCTTCTTATATCCTTGTTCTTGATAAGATTCTTCTTGTAGGGTTCTTCTTCCTTCTTATCTCCCTACTCTTCTTATAAAGACTCTTCTTCCTTCTTATATCCTTATTCTTGATAATCCTCTTGGGCTCTCTTATACTTCTTCTGGTTCTGTGGACTTGTTTAGTCTTGTCTTCGTTTCAGCTGACCGTCAGGTAGGTTTTGGGTCTAAGAAAGATTCTTCAAAGTTGTTCTGCTCCAGACGAGTGCTGGTAAGCTTCTGACTTCTCGTTGCTCCTAACTCACCGGAGTCTGGTCGGATCATGGGGGCGTATTCATTGCAACACCCTGTGACCAACGTGACTTACGGCGATGTTACCAAGGCCAGCTATGGGTTATCTACATGTACTCTTATGGCTTCCGGTCCCTATAGGATTTGGTGTCGTGCTCTTTATTCCTGTCTGTCCTTTGTTCCTTCGTCAGGAGTGTTGTCTGTATCGGCTTCGTCAGGAGTGTACTGCTTGCGGGTTCCAACATCTTAATCCCTATTATGTCCATCTTTCTAATGCAAGAGTTAACTAGTATCTTCACTTTTTCATCTCTTACACTAGTAAATTCTGGAACTCTCTTCCTTTGTCTGTTTTTCCACCTACCTATGGCTTGAACTCTTTCAAAAGAGGAGTGTCAAGACACCTCTAATGTTAAAATGAACTTCCACCCCCTGCTTCTATATCTCCTACTCTCTTCTTTACAGGGTCTGGCAACAAGCGGGATATTTTTTTAACGTATTTTTGATGTCCTTTTAATGTTAAAAAAAATAAGAAAAAAGTCATAACCCAGCCTTAACAGCCTCCACAGTAGGTGTTACCACATCTGGTCTGATCAGCTGATTGGGGCAGGTGAGGGGAAGGGGATGGATCTAAATGGATATGGTAAGAGAAACTCAGTTGTGATGCAGGTCCCTGACGCGGATGTTACTAACTATGCTGTGAAACTGTCAGTCATGCAGTGTGGTATGAAGATTTTTCTCTTTTGCCTCTTTTGCCAAAAAGCAAATCTGTGAAGGAATGCATGTGGATATATGTGTCTGAATGCCTTGTTTTGGATACTCTTCCTTAAGTGGGATATTAGCCAGGTATATAGATAGGTAGCTTCTTACTTATATTGTTTTCTCATTCACCATGCATGCATACCTTTTAGCACATATTCAATTTCCTTGACATTCCTATATATTTTAGCATTTCTTTCATCACATTCTGTAGTTTGTTTCCATTTTTGCCTTTCAATAATACATTTTCCTCCACAGATCAACAAGATGATGGATGTAGTGCGCACGATCACCCTAGCCATAGAAAATCGCACTTTGGATGGGGAGACATATACAGCTCAAGCCCCAAACGGTGTTTCTTTGAGGTTGAAAAAGTAGGTGTGCTGGATGAGATGGTGGTGTAAATGTATTGTAGATAAAGGATGATAATGGGTTTGTGCAGATAGAGGATGAAAATTGGTTTCTGTAGATAAAAGATGAGAATGGGTTTATGCAGATAAAGGATGATAATGGGTGTTGAAATGTAAATAAGTGTTAGACTTACGCTGTCAGATAATGCCTGGCTAAGAAGGCATCATCATCGTCATCATCATTCCACTGCAGGATATATGCCTTCCTAACTTTCTTCTCTATTGCCAGTCTGCCAATTACAATCCACCCCAAGGAAAACTTTCTATTTCATTGCTCCATTTGTTTTGACTGTCCAGATAAAAAATGAGAATTTACTTGTATAGATAAAGAATGAGAATGGGTTTGTGGAGATAAATGATAAAAATGGGTTTGTGTAGATCAATAAAAATATTGCATGGATATGGTTAGTTGTTTATTCAACTACTAACTACATCCATGTCATTAATCAAGAAGTGGAAAAAATATGCCTTACATCACTTTGGATTCTACCTGCTCTTAGGAAGAACAAACAGCAACAGGCCTGCTGGCCCTTACGAGGCTGATTTGAGTCAAGCATTGCACTTATTCTATTTGTAAGCACTTTTGTAAAAGGTATGTAGTAAATATATTGGTCGATAGGTTTTTTTAGGCTTTTGATATCTCTTTCTTTGTGAATAAGTATACTTATGAGGTTTTTCGAAGTTCTTGGTACAGAGCAGTTTTGCCAAAAAATGCGGCAACTTTATCTTGAACAAAATCTTCATGTTTGATTAATTCAATGGAAAAGCCATCTTCATCTGCTTCACCCCTGCTCATTCCTTATAATACTTTCTTTATTTTACTCATGTTTATGCAGGACAGGGCAAGGCAGCGCAGAATTCTGTATTTAGTTATTTCATGTCAATCCACACATTGGGACGCAGATTCTTGTAATTTTTGCAGCAATAAATTGTCAATCAATAATTTAGTCCCATTGAAAATAGCTAGATACATAATCCTGTGCTGCCCTTGTAGTGACACGACAGTCAATGTTGACCAAACTCCACTTGAACCTTGGTAATTGTTATGGTCTTTCTGATTGGTACACTCCCTGTACTGTCAGAGGTTCAATCCCCAGGCGTGCCCTCTCATGGCTACCTTATCTCCTTTTGATAAATATCTCTGTGTTTCAAAGCACATTACATTTGGTGAGCAATGATGAAGATCTCCAGTGAAGCTTGTATAATAGTACGTGTTATCATCACTGGTTATCTCGTAGTAATGTTTTTTTAATATATGTAATTGACATGATAAAAGGAGTAAACAGTTACATAAATCTGTTTGCAGATGCAAAATTACTAAGGAAGATAAGAAACCAAAAAAAATGTAAACTATATAAATAAGATATATGTAAATAGAGCAAGGCATGTGAAATGGAATTTAATGCAAAAAAAACAACACATTGGAAATGGAGAAGAGTGAAATGAGACGCACATGGACATACAAGTTAGGACACAATATCACATTAATATAAAACAAAGAGAAAAATTTGGGAATGGTAATACAGGACAACTTATCACCAGAGAAATATATAGACAAAATATTTAGTGACATATTCATGATGGCATTTTACTTCTCAGATAAAGTGATTAGCAGAAATTGGAATATATTGTCCCCACATAAGAAAAAGCAAGTAACGATATAGAAAAAAAATACAGATAATAGCAACTAAGGTGGTGCCAGATTTGGAAGATGTAATGAAAGAAAGATTGAAAGAAAAGAAACTGACAACACTTGAAGTGAAAAGAGCTACGAGAGTCTTAATTCCAATATATTAATTGATGAACAACCCGGAAGTATCTTATAAAAAAAAAAAATTAATATTGAGAAGAGAAGGAAAGGATGGATATTCAAGGGGGACACAAGAAAAGTACAAAAAGGAATTTGCTTGAACGACACATAATAGTACAAGGGGTGGCCTAATGCCTAGCGGTCGGGCATACCAACTCAGAGTCCTAAGTTCGAGTTCGAGCCCCGGCACAAACAGGCCACTTTTCTTTGGTAATACCACCGAGTGGCCTAAGATCACCCACATGCTGCCATAACACTATCCTCGACGGGACTGCAAAGCTATATGCTCGGGGAGCTTCCGCTGGCAGCATGAACCTCTCAAAAAGAAACGAGGCGTCACTTAAAATAAATCTAACCCGCGCTGCTAACGGGCGGAGACCGACCATTTAAAGCCTCCATTAAACAGCTCTCGAATGTCCTTTAACAACTGCACCGTCTTCTTCCCTTGAGTTGCCAGAAATACCTGCAATTCATCAAAGAGCTCAAATACACACGCGAGAACATTGCCAACGAACAGATGTGTAAAAGAGGAGGTCTTAAGGGCAGAATCCATGTCTTGGCACAACTGACCAAACAGCCTGGTGTTGAGTGCCCCTTCTTTGATATGGTTGACGATGCGGATCAAAGTTTCCAAGGTGACTTTGAGAGCAGCAGGGAGCGTCTTGGAGGCAAGAGCCTCACGGTGGATCAGGCAGTGTGTTGTAATGACATCCGGGTTCTTCTTCTTGACCAGAGTCACAAATCCTGACTTGGAGCCGAGCATTCTGGGAGCTCCGTCCGTGCAGACACCAACCAACTTGACCCACGAGAGCTTTTCCTCTTTGAAGAAGTTGGACACCATGTTCATGATATCTTCAGCCTCTGTAGTTGTTATCAGTGGGCTGCAGAAAAGGAACTCCTCCTCTATCTGATTTTCCCAGATGAACCGAACATAAACCAAAAGCTGTGGAAGCTGTGCGATATCTGTGGACTCATCATGTTGGATGGCGAAGAAGGGAGAGAGTCGGATTTTCTCCGTCACCTGAAGTTTGATGTCCTGGGACATGTGATCGATGCGCTGTTTAACTGTGTTGTTCGAGAGACTTATCTGATTAAGCTTGCTGACACAGTTCTGATCGAGGACAAGACGAGCAGCCTCTACCATGCAAGGTTTAACGAGCGTCTCTCCAATCGTGTGTGGCTTCTTCTGCTTCGCGATAAGAAGGGAGATCTTGTACGAGGCATCGAAGATCTTGCTGTGTTGAAAGAGAACTCCTGTTCCAATCTCGACCGCTTGAGCTGGTGTTCTTTGATTTTGAAGTAGGCCAAATCCTTGCTGGCCAGTAACGGATGAACTTTGGCGAGGTGCTCCTTCAGCTGTCGTTAGCAAGTGTCTTCTTGCAGATGACGCACTGTGGCAACTGCACGCCATTATAATATAAAAAAGAAACTAACAAAACTCCCTAAATAACAGAAATTTCTTCAAAATCTTGGACCCTCCATGACCCCCAGAAAAAGGTTCATGATCTCTTTGGGGGTCATGACCCGCAGTTTGGGAACCACTGCCGTATAGCGTATAGCTTCGCAGTCCCGTCGAGGATAGTGTTATTGCAGCATGTGGGTGATCTTTGGCCACTAGGCGGTATTACCAAAGAAAAGTGGCCAGCGGGAACTCTGAGTTGGTATGTTCGACGGCTAACCACTAGGCCATCGCCTCCCTTGAGTCCTTTCAACCTTCCCTACCAAGACGATCGAAGTCTCGGTAACCATTTTGAATTCTTTATGAGCTTACAAGTTTTTGTCATCCGTATTCGTTGGCAGACAGCTCCAAGGGACTGGACAGTTCTAACTATGCTTTCTATACCCGCTCTCTCCACCTTGAATGGCCGACTTGTGGATGTACTGCTGCCCATTGCCGTCATCTCCTTCGTCCAGCTTTTGCTAGACCCAGTGTTTGTACGTGATTGAGCTGAGTGGCGATGCGAGCTGCATGGTGGCGGCGCGAGGATTATATTGTATTGTGTTGGGTTTGGGTTATGATTTGTGTGTGAAGTACAAGTAAACTTCCTCACGTTTGTCCTGTGTTTCTACGACCTGTTACTGCTTTCCCCCTAAACTGTTCAACAGTCACGTGGTTAGATGCGGGTTGGTAAGCCTTCTAACCACCCGATTGTTCATTTACTTGACAAAGTAGCCGCAAGAAGAATTCGGCTAGCTAAGTTGTGTCAACAGTTTGTGGCCACCAAACTGTTTGTGGAAGGCCACATCTTTGCCGTTTGCTAAACTTTTGTGTGTGTGTGTGTGTGTGTGTGTGTATGTGTGTGTGTGTGTGTGTGTGTGTGTGTGTGTGTGTGTGTGTGTGTGTGTGTGTGTGTGTGTGTGTGTGTGTGTGTGTGTTTGACTTTTGTTGCGGTGGTGAGTGCATGGTGCTGTGAATGCGTGTGCATCATTTGGCACTATATTTTTCGTCCCTTACCGCAGTGAGTGGAGTTGTTTGCATGGATGTTTAATTGGACACCACGTTTCCACGTCTGATGGTGTGTGTTCGTATGTGCAGACGTGTACATGGTGCTGGATGTGTTTATTTATTTATATATTTTTTTTTTCATTTATTTTGTTCGTTTATTTATTTATTTATTTATTTGTTACGAATTGTGAACGCAAAAACTTATCGTCTTTTTGGTTTCTTGCATTATTTTCATATCAATTGATGTTGTTACAGTTTATGTCGTATATAATTGTCTTATGTTTTGGTTGTTTTACTTTTAATAACCATGTTTAAGGTCTCTAGTATCGAGGAGCTCCAAGTCCTGGCTGAGTGCCTTGGTCTGTCTGGGAATGATATATCCCCAGCCTTTGAGAGAGAAGAAAGAGCCGAGGAACGAGAAAAAAGAGAAAAAGAACACATGCAAGAGACATAGAAGGAACAACAGTTCAATCTAGCTAAGTTCCAGTTAACCAATGAGTCTGCAGCAATTCAACAGTGGCCTCTCATGGACTGTAGTGTATTAGGGCCTAAGCTTCTTGCCTACCTAGAGGGCTTACCTAACCAGGTGCAAAAACAGGAGCAGTGCAGAGGGGATGTTTGAGTGAGAGAAACGAGTGTTTCTGTTTATCACTTCAGATGAAAGTAACATCTTTCTTAAGCAACTGATTGAATGGGCTTGCAATTTTAAAATTATCACAGATTAACTGTCATTAGAAACCAGTTTTTCAAGGCTGAATTTGGTCGATGTTGTCTGGAGTGGAAAAATTATTAACTGTGTGGATTTTAAAATAAATGTTAACCCATTTTTTTCATTATTCATTAAAAATATACCGGCCAAAGGCAAACAAATATAAGTAAAAAAAAATCCCACTGTCACCAGACTCTAAAGAAGACAATTAAGAAGAAAAATAGAGGCTGGGGGTGGAGGTCCAATTTAGCGTGAGAGGTGTCGTGACACTCTTCGTTTGAAAGAGTTCAATTCATAGACATGTGTAAAAACAGACATAGGAAGAAAGTTCAATAGTTTACCAGTGTAAGACATGAAAGAGTAAAGATACTAGTTAACACTTCCATTAGAAAGATGGACAGACTAGGGTTGGGAAGAAGTAGAATGCCTTGTGCAGCGAGGCCGCAGGAAGGGTGGAGGCATGCAGTTAGCAAGTTCAGAAGAGCAGTCATCATGAAAATAGTGGTAGAAAAGAGATAAAGATCCAACATTGCGTCGGTGACTTAAAGAATCAAGACAGTCAGTTAGAGGAGGAGAGTTGATAAGACAAAAAGTTTTAGACTCAACCCTGGTTAGTAAAGCTGTGTGAGTTGAACCCCCAGACATGAGAACCATACTTCATACATGGACGGATAAGGGCCCTGCACAGAGCAAGCAGCTGGGAGGGAGAGAAAAAGGGACGCTGACACGATAGGACACCTCGCTTCTTGGAAGCTGATTTAGCAAGAGTAGACGTAAGAAATTGCCGGTTTAGATTTTTAGAAAGAAATTAGGTGTCCTATAGCATCTCGCTCTGAACCACTTAATTCTTATTGGATTGGGCGTCTGTTGAACGACGTTGAAAAATGCAAGGTGCTGTCATCAGTGGATAGGACATTGGGTCAGATTTAGGAGATCATTGATGAATAATAGAAAAAGAGTGGGTGATAAGACAGAAACCTGAGGAACACCACTGTTGAATGGTATATGAGAAGAACAGTGACTGTCCACTACAGCAGCAATAGGAAGGTCAGAAAGAACACTGGAGATGAAGGTACAGAGAGAAGGATATAATCCGTAGGAGGTTGATTTATAAATTAGATATTTATTCGATACTCTATCGAAGGCTTTTGGAAGCACAGTTTTTGAGAACAACAGAAAGCAGTACAAAGGAAGAACAGACAACAACAGTCCTACTGGACCTAACGAGGCTGTCCGTTTAGCTACACTACTACTATGATATCTACTTGATAGAGACAAAAGAACAGCAAAGTGAAAGGCTCCTCCCCACCCACTCCTCCCTCCAGCCGAAGCTGGCCCGAAGAGGAAGTGACACCATGCAGTATGGAAAACCTATCTGAGGAGTTCCACATTATTGTCGAGTCGGAATCCTGGATAACCACAAAAAATAGAGACCTTTTATCATACTATTATTTGCTAAATTATTTAATGTTTAGCTGCGAACGACAAAATAACAAAGGTGGAGGTGTTTTGTTCTACGTGAAAACCTGTCTTAACCCGACATTCTTGTAAACCCAAAAAATTGTTAACGTAGATGGTATATGTTTACAACTAAAAACATATTCAAAGAAAATTATTACTGGAATAATTTATAGACCACCCACCACACTACATTACTATCTAACTAGAAACTTATACGATTAGATAATCGAAGTAAGTAATTCATTTGAAAGCGTAATTTTTGGAAACTTCAATCTTCCTGTCACTTCATGGGGAAATTCACTTAAAACACATATTGGCCAAGACTTACATAATAATCTGTTAGAGAGTGGCTTAAGTCAATACGTTAACAAACCCACGAGAGGTGACAGTACACTAGACTATATTTTCAACAAACGACGGTCTAGTAAGTAACGTTAATACGGGCCCAGAATTCAGCAACAGCGATCATAAAATTGGTTCTTTAAATCTAAACCTCGAAGTTGATGAAGAAAACTTAAGCGAAGAACTTATCTTCATATATTGTAAAGGTAACTCTGCAAAAATTGAGAAAAATGTTGGTAGATACTGATTTAACTACAACCGCTGATAAACTTTAATTTCAATCAAACCTCTACATCTTAGTCAAAGGAAATTTAATATTGATAAATGTAAAGTTTTGCATATCGGTACAATAATTAATACTCTAAATAAACAATGAATGGCTCCGAACTTACCAAGATTAACCATGAAAAAGACTTAAGGATAACTATTAGTAACGACCTCAAACCAGGTAAACATTGTTCAGACGTTAAGTAAGCTATAAGGCGTAGGCAGTAGTCACCTGCCGCCCGGTGGAATACTCCAGGAGAGGTACTTACGGGGATGTAGGCAGTGCTGCTGACTGAGTAATTCCCCGTGTCCTCTCTTCCCGGTTCCCTTAGTGTCTCATTTACACAAGAGAGCAGCTGCAGCTTGCCCTCTAAAGACAACTTCTTCTACTACCTACATAACATTACTACACCTTACACTTTTACACTCTCTTCAAATTAAAATTTTAAAATGGCTTCACCACACCCAGCCTCGGAGTCCCCATCTAGGGAAGGGACCACAAATGTCCCCAGGTCGGACTGCCCATCTGCTGACGACCTAGGGTGTCTTGACACTTCCTCTAATACTTTTACTCTCAGTTTCTGAAACATTCGTGACCTTAGATCTAATTTCCAATCTGTGGAACACCATCCTCCACTAAACCTCATCTTCTCTTCCTAACTGAAACACATTTGTCTGTGACTACTGACAGCAGCCCCTTCTCTGTTCCCTCCTACTTTCTCTATCCTTATTTTCAATCCAAAGCTGGCTGTTGCGCATATGTGCGTAACGACATTACTTGCTCTCGTGCCCACAATCTTGAATCTTCAGAATTCTCTACCATCTGGCTAAGACTTAAATGTCACTCTCTAACTAAATTCATCTGTGTTGTATATCTCTCACCTAATTCCTCTGACTATGTAAAATTCTTTGACTATTTGACTTCCAAAGTGGAGTACATCCTATCTCACTTTCCTTATGCTGAGATCTCCATTTTAGGGGATTTCAATGTTCACCACCAGCTTTGGCTTTCATCTTCTTTCACAGACCAACCTGGTGAACAAACCTTCCACTTAGCTATCCTTCATAACCTAGAGCAGCTAGTGCAGTTCCCTACCCGTATCCCTGACCGACTTGGAAACACGCCCAACATTCTTGATCTTTTTCTAACTTCCAACCCTTCAGCTTACTCTGTTAAACTTTCCTCTCCGTTGGGCTCCGCCGATCACAATCTTATTTCCGTTACCTGTCCTATCACTCCAGTGCAGCCTCAGGACCCACCTAAGCAGAGGTGCTTCTGGCATTTCAACTCTGCTAAGTGGGAGGACCTGAGGCAGTACTATTCTGATTTTCCATGGGATGATTATTGCTTCCATGTCAGAGATCATTCTCTTTGTGCGGAGCGCATAACAGAGGTGATTATCTCTGGCTTAGAGCCATACATTCCTCATACTTTCTCTAATACTAAAGCTAAAAAGCCCTGGTTTAACTCTGCTTGTTCTCATATTGTCAATGATAGAGAGGCGGCTCACAAATGGTACCGTAGCCATCCATCTGCTGAAACACATGCCCTATATATTTCTGCCCGTAAGCATGCCAAATCTATTATCCAACTTATCAAAAGCTCTTTCATCAATAGAAAATATCAAAGTCTTTCCAACTCTAACTCTTCTCGTAATTTCTGGCATTTAGCCAATAATATCTCTAACAAATTTACTTCTTCATCTTTCCCTCCTTTACTTCAACCAGATGGTCCCACAGCTGTCTCTTCTTTCTCTAAAGCTGAACTCTATATATTTCTGCCCGTAATCATGCCAAATCTATTCTCCAACTTACTAAAAACTCTTTCATCAATAGAAAATGTCAAAATCTTTCCAACTCAAACTCTTCTCGTGATTTCTGACATCTAGCCAATAATATCTCTAACAATTTTACTTCTTCATCTTTTCCTCCTGGCCCCACAGCTGTCTCTTCTTTCTCTAAAGCTGAACACTTCGCTCAAACCTTTGCTACCAACTCTACTTTGGATGATACTGAGCATATTCCTCCTACTCCTCCACCCTTTGACTACTTCATCCCTAAAATTAGAATTCTTTATTATGATGTTTTCCAGGCTCTCTCTGGCCTTCATTCTCGGAAGGCTTACGGTCCGGATGGTGTCCCTCCTGTTGTTCTCAAAAAACTGTGCTACCGAACTCGCTCACTGCCTGGTTAAATTCTTTCGTTTGTGTCTCTCTATTTCTATCTATCCTTCTTGCTGGAAGTTTATTCACATTCAACCTGTCCCTAAAAAAGGAGACCGCTCCAATCCTTCTTTCTACCGCCCTATAAATTTGATTTCCTGCCTTTCTAAAGCCTTTGAGTCTGTCCTTAACAAGAAGATAATGAGGCATCTATCAGCTCACAACCTTCTCTCTGATTGCCAGTATAGTTTCCGTAAAGGTCGATCTACTGGTGATCTTCTTGCTTTCCTAACTGAATCTTGGTCATCCTCTTTTAGGGACTTCGGTGAAATCTTTGCTGTTGGCCTTGACATATCGAAAGCCTTCGGTAGAGTCTGGGATAAATCTTTAATTTCTAAACTACCCTTCTACGGATTTTATTCTTCTCTCTGTACCTTCATCTCCAGTTTCCTTTCCGACCGGACTATTGCTGCTGTAGTGGACGGTTCATTGTTCTCCTAAATCTATCAACAGTGGTGTTCCTCAGGGTTCTGTCCTATCACCCACTCTCTTTCTAGTATTCATCAATGATCTCCAAAATCTGACTCAATGCCCTATCCACTCCTATGCTGATGACACCACCTTGCATTTTTCAACGTCGTACAACAGACTGGGCGTCTGTTGTACGACTCAAGGCGAGATGCTATAGGACGCTTAACTTTTGATCTTTCACTAGTTTCTGATTGGGGCAGAGCAAACCTGGTTTTGTTCAATGCCTCAAAAACTCAATTTTTACAACTACCTACTCGACATAACCTTCCAGATAACTATCCCCTCTTTTTCAATGACACTCAACTTCCCCTCTCCTCCACATTAAACACACTCGGTCTATCCTTTACTAAAAATCTAAACTGGCAATTTCATATCTCTACTCTTGCTAAATCAGCTTCCAAGAAGTTAGGTGTCCTATGGCGTCTGCGTCCATTTTTCTCTTCCTCTCAGCTGCTTGCTCTGTACAGGGGCCTTATCCGCCCATGTATGGAGTATGGCTCTCATGCCTGGGGGGGCTCAACTCATACAGTTTTACTAAATAGGGTGGAGTCTAAAGCTTTTCGCCTAATCAACTCTCCTCCTCTAACTGACTGTCTTGACTCTTTAAGTCACCGACGCAATGTTGTATCATTTTCTATATTCTACCGCTATTGTCATGCTGACTGCTCTTCTGAACTTGCTAACTGAATGCCTCCCCCCTTCCCGCGGCCTCGCTGCACAAGACTTTCTACTTCTTCTCATCCCTATTCTGTCCATCATCCTAATGCAAGAGTTAACCAGTATCTTCACTCTTTCATCCCCTACACTGGTAAACTCTGGAACTCTCTTCTTTTGTCTATTTTTCCACCTGCCTATGACTTAAACTCTTTCAAAAGAGGAGTGTCAAGACACCTCTCACACTAAATTGGACTTCCCCCCCATATCTATATTTCTCCTACTGTCCTCTTTATAGGGTCTGGCGACAAGCGTGATTTTTCTTTTATACTTATTTTTGTTTTCCCTTAGCCAGTATCCTTTTAATGTAATTAAAAGCTAACTAACTGGTCGGCTTCATCGGAAGAATTTTGAGTATAAATCTGAAAAAAAAGTTATCCTTATTCTATGCAATGCACTCGTACGCCCTCATCTAGAAACTTGCATTCAATTTTGGTCACCATAATATAAAAAAGATATTGATAAGTTGGAGAGAATACACGGTAAAGTTTTATCTTTTACCCTTGGCGCCGGTAGGCTTCAGGGAGACCTTAGATGGTTGGCCTCCGCCCGTTAGTAGCGCGGGTTAGATTTTCTTAAGTGACGCCTTGTTTCTTCTTAATGATAGGCTCGTGCTGCCAGCGGAAGCTCCTCGCGCATATAACGTTGCAGTCCCAGCGAGGATGGTGTTATGGCAGCATGTGGGTGATCTTAGGCCATTCGGCGAAACTAAAATGATCCCTAGATTGCGAAACAAGCCTTACGAAGAACAACAAAAGAAGCTGAACTTATTCAGTCTATCCCTACGAGGGGACCTAATTGAGCTATTTAAAATTTTCCACAGCTTTGATAATATCAACATAAACGACTATGTAACTACCAGTCTTATACTTCACCTGTCTCTATCCCTTCATCTACAGTAATCTTTGACCCTAAATTTATTATAAAATATTCCACCTCAACCAGTTCACTATTCAGTGCAATATTCATCCTTCTTCCACCTTGTGCATTTCATTAGTTTACTCTTACCACCATTCACTCTTAATTTTCTCTATCTACACACTCATCCAAATTATGCTGCCAGCTGACACAATTTCACCCTTGAATCCACCATCAAAGCATTATAATCTGCAAACAGTAGTTGATTTGATAAGATTCCTCTTTCTAGCATCAGCACTTACTAAACTGAAACCTCTACCTAACATTCTCACACTTACCTCCCTTAGCACACCATCCAAATAAATATTGAACAACCATGGTTATATCATACATCCCTAATGTAGCCTCACCCTAACAGGAAACCATTGAAACACACTATTTCCACACTTAGGCATTCTCTACTATTCATAGATAAACTTTGCAAACCACTTAGCAGTCTTAAACCCAGGTACTAGCACATACAATCGTAGGCCATTCCACAAACCTTCCCTATCAATTGAGTCAGTAACATATAGAGTCTAAGTTTTTTTTTTTTTTTATCCTTTACCCGTGGCACCGGTAGGCTTAATGGAGGCCTTAGATGGTCGGCCTCCACCAGTTAGTAGCGCGGGTTAGATTTTTTAAGTGATATAGAGAGGCTCATGCTGCCAGCGGAAGCTCCTCGAGCATATAGAGCTCCTGCAGTGACGTCACGACCTTGAGCCAGGATGTAAACAACCGCCACGTTTGTGGGCAAGTCACTGTCATAGTGAATAGTTATTTGCATTACAGTCATATATATATATATATATATATATATATATATATATATATATATATATATATATATATATACACACTGTCCATATTCCATACTATACTGATGGGATCGTGGATATAGCCTTTGTATCGGCACCCTTGCACACCTCGCCGAGGCAGGTGCCAGGTCACCACCCCAGAAGGCAGGTCACAATCCCTGGCTAATATCCGGTACCCATTCACTGCTGGGTGCACAGGGGCATGGGTGTAGGGAGACCGCCCAACGTTTTCCACTCCGCCCGGGGAACAGTTATTTGCATTACAGTCGTGTATATAGACACTCATAGTGAATAATTATTTGCATTACAGTCGTGTATATAGACACTGTCATAGTGAATAGTTATTTGCATTATAGTCCTGTAAATAGACACTGTCATATATAATAGTTATTTGCATTAGTCGTGTATATAGACACTATCATAGTGAATAGTTATTTGCATTATGGTCGTGTATATAGACACTTCTGATTTGCGACGGGAACAACTTTCAAATTCATTTAAATTACATCAAAATCTACCATAAAAAAATATTGAAATCAAATTAGCATTAGGTTTGCCACGTTATTAATATATAGCTCCGAGTGTGCAGGGGAGGGAAGTGAATGAAGTCTGTGTGTGTGTTTGTATTGTGGTGTTGTGTTGGGGTGATCAATGATTGTGTTTTTATGTGAACGAGTGCATGGTGCAGTTCTATATAATAATATAAGGAAGCCTGTTCTAGTGTGTGTGGTGTTCCCAAGGTTCTTTAGGGAAATCCAGTTTTGTAGAGACCAGTATATTCAGAAAGCTGGAGGTAACAGGTTGTAGGGGTACAGAGTAGCAAGCCTGTGTCTGTATAGTAGCGTGTCCGAGGCTCATCTGACTATCCCGCGAACAGAGATGCGCGGGGTTGCTAGCTAGGGTTTATTGAGAACAATACCTATATCTATCTATGTAGCTAAAGATCACATGTGCATCACATATCCACACCTCCCTCCCCCCTTACGCTCGTAGCACGTTCTCGAGCGGACTCTTTTCTGCGAGTCTGGGTGAACGACGTGGGGCCATGGGAGGGTCATTAGCTAAGGACCTGCTGTTCTCGTCCGAGCAAGGGACCACAGGGATCTGGGGGTAGGTACCATCACTAGGAGAGGGAACTGGTCGGAGGTGCCTTCCATTCTGCCACCAGACTCTGCCACTAGGGAGGCGTACTTAGTACTCCCGGGCCCTACTGCGGCCCATCACTACCCCGACCTTGTCCCAGCGGTGAGACGTCGGGTCCTGGATCCTCACACGCTGTCCGACACTCAACCTGGGAAGGGTACGGGCGTGTTGGTCGTACTGACTGTGGACTTGGTCGGCACGAGCGCCGGCTCGGCGGTCGCAGTCCTCGGTCCTGGCCTGCCATTCTTGCAAGAAGGATGCGGGGTGGGCCGGGACACAGGTGCGGAGAGGCTGGCCGTACAACACTTGCGCAGAAGAACGACCGTAGGGGTGGGGGTGTTCCGTAATTCCAGGAGGCTCCTGTCGAATTCCTCGCAGTCAATGTTCCCCGTAGGCGCTGTCTTGATGATAAGGTGCTTCGCGGCCTTGACAGCTACCTCGGCGTGGCCATTGGATTGGGGGTAATGTGGCGAGGTCATCACATGATGGACGCCCCAACGTTCGGTCCTGAGGCGGAGAGGGACACCAACTTCTCGGAAGTAGTGGCAAAACATCCGAATTACTCTGGCAGATGTTGTATCCTTGCCGCAAGGGACGATCACGGGCCAACCAGAGAGTCTGTCCGCGATTACTAAGAAGGACTTCCCCGCAACCTGGAAGAAGTCGGCGGACACAGACTCGAAGGGCCTGGTGGGGTGGTCGTCACACTGTAGGGGTTCTCGTTGCTGGCTAGGTTGCAACAGCTGACATGGCTCACAAGTTTCGACCGTGTTCTTGATATCAGAGTCGATCCCAGGCCAGAAAACAGTCTGCCTAGCTCTTCGTTTGGTGGCCTCCACACCACGGTGACTGTCGTGGAGGGGGCTAGGAGAGCGTACTCAATGCCATACAGGCGCGAGGCCTCAGTTTGGAGGACCACAGGTAGAGCCGGATCAAAGGGTGCTAAGACGGGTGGCGACAGCAGGGCTTGCTTGACCTCTTCCAACGCTTTGTCGTGGTCGGGGGTCCAAGTGAATGCGCGTTTGGGGCTGAGTAGAGGGCGTAGAGGCTGGGCCTTGGCTGCAATGTCCGACGTAAACTCAGCCAGCTGGTTGACGAGGCCTATGAAGGAGCGGAGGTCAGTCACGTTGGCGGGCTTTGGGAAGTCCCATATGGCCTTGACCTTGTCCTCGTCCGCGGAGATGCCGTCTGCCGATATCTGGTACCCACAGAAGCTGACGGTAGGGACGGCGACCACAAATTTTTCCTTGTTCAGCGTAATTCCGTAAGTGCGGCATCTGGTCAGCATCTGGTGGATTCGGCGTATGTGTGTGGGCAAGTCTTCATCAAAGAGGAGAATGTCGTCCACCACCTTGACGCAGTTGGTGACATCCTGGAGAGCCATGTCACCTCGGAGGCAGTAGGCATCGCCAGTGGCTGCGAATCCAATCGGTCCACGGCAATGCATGTATCGTCCGTATGGCGTGATGAAGGTGGTCAGGTGGCAGTCCTCCTCTGCGAGCTCAATCTGCCAGTACCCATGTAGCAGGTCCGCTGTTGTGAAGTACCGTGAGGAAGGAGTGTAGGAGTGTAAGGGTGTAGGCGAGGGATGGGTGGGGCGGGACACTTGCGAGTTCAGCTTGGTGAGGTCCACCGTCACACGCACACCGGTGTTCTTCGCCACCAGGACCATAGGATGGCACCACTCGGATGGTTCATCACCGGCGGGCGTGATGATGCCTTGCTCGACCATGGACTCCATCTCTGCCTTTACCTAACCCTGGAAGGCGAAGGGGACTGGCCTGGGTGTGTGGATGGCGAAAGGTGTGGCGTTGTCTTTGAGGTGGATCCGCATTGGTGTTACCGTCATCTTCTTCAGTGGAGCGGTCTTCAAGTCTGCCTTGGAGACCAAAACGTCGCTGAATTCCCGAAGGAAGTAATCTCGTGCGGCTTCGGGTGACGTAGGGGCAGGCAAGGTCATCTCGGCACATCGGTTCACATGCGTCACCTGTATGTTAGCATTACATGACCTGTTGCCAAGCGTCAAGGTTGCCTGGAAGCATCCCACAGCAGGAGACATCCGTGACCCGTCGGCTGTGAGCATGTTCGTAGAAGGCGGTGAAAGGAGGCTGCTTCTGGATATCTCCAGTATTTCCAGGTGACGGGTGCCGAGGACTGTGACGTCGGCCCCTGTGTCAGGTAACATCTGTAGTCTGCTAGTCTTGTTACCATAGCGGAGATGCACGCTGACGGGCTGTGGAGACATACTGTTAGAGGCGTTGTTCACGCGACGACAAGTGCCGGGTTTCCTACCTGAAGAAGGGGAAGCCCTACCAGAAGTCTGAGGGCTGTGGCGTCCCTTGTTCGTGGTGGTGGTCTTGCAACATCGCTCGAAGTGCCCTGATTTCGTTGGCCGGGCATTTGGGTGTTCGACCCCAATGTCCTTTGTGTCCACAATTGTGACAAGTGTTGCTGGCTGCTGGACACTTTCCTGAACTGTGCTGACGGTGGCAAGACTGGCAGGGGGCATGAGAGGGACTGTTTGACGCCTGAGTCAGCTGTGAAGAGGCCACCTTTTCACGTCGCTGGTTCTTCTTGTACGTAGAGACGACACATAGCTGACTCGGGGAGGCGTGGATGGCGGAAGCTGTCGATCTGGCAGCCTCGTATGAGCGTCAGCAGGTCACAAAGTACTGGAGAGAGGACCCTGCGGTGGGGGAGATGAGGCGCTGCACCAGTTCCTCGTCCCTCACGCCCATGAGTAGTACCATCTTGAGTTGTGTCTCAGTGCAAATAACTGGGTCGCCTGAACACAAGTCCACCTCTTCTGCCAAGTTCTTGAGTCTGACGTAGAAGTCGCTGACGGTTTCTCCTTCCGCTTGCTTGCAGCAAAGCAGTTCACGGCGGCGGAGAGCCTCGTTTCTCAAGCTCTTGAAGTGGGACTGGAGACTGTCAAGCACGTCGTCGACGGAGAGTTGCGTGTCCGGAGGGATGCCAAGTGTGTGTTCCAGGAGTCTCTGAACGTCTAAGGAGACGCACGTCCTGAGCTGGATGAGCTGCTTGGCGTGGGTCATGTTAGCGAGGCCGATCATCGTAGCATAGTCCTGCCACCTGCGGCGCCACTGCCTAAACACCTGGAAAGAGGCGTCCGCTTGGTGTTGGAGGACTAAGTACTGTGGGTTTGCTAGATGAGTTTCTCACTGGGGGCTGGGGGGGGCGATGAAGAATGATTGGTGGGAGGAAGGCCAGGTGTGGTAGAGAGGGAAGACGGGTGTGACGTTACGTTGGTCGTGTGGTGGGCTGCGTGGGCATGTTGCGACGATAACATCTGTAGTACAGCCGTGAACTTGTCGTTGTCTTCTCTCCTCTGTTGCTCCTGTTGCACCCAGCGGGCTTCCTCTTGTATGCGTCAGTGTTCTTCATTTATGCGGCGTCTCTCTTCGTCTTGAAGGCGTGATTCTTGCATGAACCTGATGAGGTTCGTAATGTCGGGGTTGCTATTCCCGGGCGTGTGTGTGAAGATGTGTGGGACTGAAGGTGGCGAGCGGCTGCGTGTGGCTGCGGTATCCTCTTCACCGTGATCGTCTTGGAAGGACGTCAGTGTGTGTGCGGCTGCACCCTCCTGGTCACCATACTCGTCGAGGAAGGACAGCAAATCCTCTTTGTGTTGTGCCCTGCTGGAGTGCTATTGTGCTGTAGTGCGTGTTGGGAGTGCGTGTGTGCGTGCGTGTGTGCGTGTGGCCAGCGGTGGGAATGTGGGCGGAGCTTGGAAGGGTAGCGGCGGTGTGGCAGGTAAAAGCAACGACCGTCTCAGAAGTGGCGACATCGCTTCTGCGCATGCGCTGGAACCTTCTGCGCTGCCAGCCGCACATGACTCAAACATTGCAGTGACTGCTATAGTCAGACTCACCTTAGAGTGTTGTTGGCGAGCGGAAACAGTCGGGAAATACCCTTTTACAGCTCTGCCACGTGTCTTTTAATCCGCATTGTAGAAATGTTTCAATGTAAGTAAAACCATGGCAGACATGATCAGGAAATATGCATACAAGTTTATTCATATTATTATAATGTATGAAGAAACAGTAAACTTATAATGGATAAGATATATATAAACATATAAAGAAACGTGGCATACATATTTTACAGTGTTGCTAATAAAAAGCAGTACCTATTAATGAATTTCCCTTTCGTTCTGGATAATGCATCTTATCACTCAAGAAAACTTCACATATGACATATGATGTTGCCAGATACACGATTCGGGCCTCATAAATTTTTTAAAATACGAAATTGATTTGAATTTGCGTGGCAAATCTCTACACGTGGCAACGCTGTAACACGGTTATTCCCCACGATGGTCACACCCCAGCCACATTTTAAGGCGAGTCTGACTATAACCTCACTCTCTCCGTCTGTCTCCCTCGCCTCTGTCCCGCTCAGCCCTCCCCTGTCTGTTGGACTGTCCCGCTCTCCCCGCTATCAGGCTGAAACTTGTCGGCCTCCGAGATGCGTAACTATATATATATATATATCATATGAAATGGTGCATGCATATTTACATAACTTTATTAATAACAGACTCCTCCTCATTCTATCGCGTTCAGCGAGCCACTATAGTGATGACCGACCACCATCATCTCCTCAACATTCTGCCGACAGCAGTACGACATTTCTACTCCCAGCGCATGCGCAGAAGCGATGTCACCACTTCTGAGACGGTCGTCACTTTTACCCGCCACAGCGGCAGCGTGCCGTGGCCCACCGCTCAGTCACCTCGCAAGCCGTGATGAGGGAGGGTGTATTGTACACGCGCTCTCCCGTGGCATGCCGAGATGCACTTCCCACCGGGGTTTGGGCACGAATGGGGGCAACAAGCACTGCACTAGGCACAACACTGTAAAATCCGGGTGGCGGGAATTTCTCTTGTTGCCGGGCGGGGTGGGAGCCTTTCCAAACGCTGTTACGGCGATATAGCTGGTCAAAGGATCCTACTCACTGCGCCATGTGGTGTGCCGAAGGTTCTTTAGGGAAATCCAGTTTTGTAGAGACCAGTATATTCAGAAATCTGGAGGTAACAGATTGTAGGGGTACAGAGTAGCACGCCTGTCTCTGTATAGTAGCGTGTCCGAGCCTCATCTGACTATCCCGCGAACAGGGATACGCAGGGTTGCTAGCTAGGGTTTATTGAGAGCAATACCTATATCTATCTATGCTAGCTAAAGATCACATGTACATCACATGTGCATCACACATCCACAGTGTGGTATCGTGCATAGAAAGTGTGAGTGTTTGTAGGAGTAAGTGGTAGTAGGATAGGTTGGGTAGGTTTGCTTGTAAAAATACCTCCCCATACCTGGTGTGACATTTGTAAGCACAGCAGCTATTTACCGTGGTTGAAAATGGTCAATTAAAATTTGCTTTGTCTAGAAAACCAACTGGGTCGTCTTCCTATCTCTACCCTAACTTAACCTAACCATAATATAACCGTAACCTAACCTAACAACCTTAACCTAACTAACCAACATAACATAACATAACTTTGAAAACGTTTTGCGAGGTAAATAACGGTAAGCACCGCCTGAAACCTTCACAGGTGTGTTGAGTACACTATGTATAGTCATAGGGAAAGAGAGAAAAAAGAAAGAGGTGGAGCAGTAGTTGTAAAGCAATACCACATTATCATAGTGGCCAGATGTTTTCATTACATACCTCCAACAATGTTATCACTGCACACTCGTCAATGACTTCCTTTGGCATCCCACAGCTTATGAGGCTTCTTTTTGCTCTGGGCTCTCTTTAATGCAGAAATCCATTTATCACGGGTTTCTTTGTCGGCTGGAATCTTGTAAAAATGCCTCCCCATGCCTGGTGTGACATTTGTATGCACAGCAGCTATTTACCATGGTTGAAAATGGTCAATTTTATACAAGTCCTACGGTGTTTGCTTGTAACTTTACCCCCAATATTGTGGTCGGTTTGCCCACAAAGATGGCGGTTGTTTACATTCTGGATCTGGTTGTGACGTCAGGTGCAGGAGCTCTATAGCTTTGCAGTCCCGTCGAGGATAGTGTTATGGCAGCATGTGGGTAATCTTAGGCCACTCGGCGGTATTACCAAAGAAAAGTGGCCAGCACGTGCCAAGGCTCGAACGCGGGACCCTGAGCTGATATGCCCGACCGCTAGCCACTAGGCCACCGCCTCCAACAGGCTGAAGACATTGATTTATGAACAGATTTTCATCATCGGTATTCATGGTCACTACAACAATTCAGCTACCTTGACCAATCCTTGTCTTCTGTCACTATTTTGCAGAATGTCAGAGGAAGTGCTGCAGGAAGGAATGACGGTGGAGGTGAACAACGATGGTGGAAATGCTGTGCTTCCTCGAGGGTTTTGTCCATCTAATTACCAGCACTTGAAAGGCTGCAACAGAAGCTTTTCTATTTCAGCTGTTGAGTGGCCAAACATCACTCATGTGGGTCTGGTAGTTGATACGTTTTATAGTTACTTAATTCATTACCTCATGGCTTACAACTTTATTATTTGTTTTTTGTAACATGTACATTAGAGACTGTCATGTTTTGCAAGTACATAATGATATGGTAACTTACATTATTGTAGTTTTATTACTTTTCCAAACCACTATCCAAAGCTGATTACATTTTCCCCCTCCATGTATTCCCATAAATCTACACATCTTACTTGCTTTCATTACCTTGTGTTTTCAGTCTTATGCACCCACCTCAGAGCAACTCTCCTCTAACACGCGGGTCATCAACCTGGAAATTTTACTGGAAGGGAACATCGTGAATGCATCAAATGTGAAAAAAGGAATCCTTGTTGATATCCCAAGAGCAACAACAGAACTACCTGGTGAGCAGTGGTGTCTTTACATGCATATATCTAGTTACTGTTATTTGTTATTTATTTACTTATTAATTTAATCTATTCAGTTCCACTTCTTGGGTGTTACATCAGTTGATGATAAGGAAACATGTTTTGTCATATGGTTGGCAGACCAGATAAAATAGTATACATATACCGCTTAGCCCGCTGATGATCCAGGTGAAGGCAATTTATATATATATATATATATATATATATATATATATATATATATATATATATATGTGTTAAAAGAGCGTGCTAATGACCCTATGTATACGCAAATGTTTAAAGTAAGTCATACGTGTTTCCTAAGCTTCAAAAGGCATCATGATTTTAGTAATGATGATCAGAGTTGCTGCTTAATGGTCAATGCATCACCAGTATCATATAAAAAAAAGAATTCGGTGTTAGGACCATTTTCATTCAAATTGACTTATTTTTTGCTAAGTAGGTAACTATACTTATGTAAATAGTTTTTTGCACATTATATTGGTATTATTAGTTGAACATAGTTTATAATGTTGTTGTAACTACTTGTAACGGGGAAGTATGAAATTAATATCGTAATGTTGTAAATCACTGTTAACTATGGCTTTATTTGTGATGTAATTTATTTAAAGTAATATTGAAACCTAATGAAATTGTGATTGTATAAACACAGTGGAAAAAACAGTAAAAGGCCACCTAATGGTAAGAGCTAATGGAGTGAGTAGTAGTGTATAGTTTGCATGCAATTATTATATATTTGATTATTATGTGTACTTTTGCTTATGAAAATTTTTATTTTGATAAACTACAAGTAAATTTTAGAATTAGATTAGCAAATTACTATTTTTTGAGAGGATAATAAATATTCTCTGATGCTTCACTTACTCTAGAAGTGTACCTCTAGGGAGTGGCCATAGTAGAAGGTCTTTCACTTCTTTGTTTATTCAAACCGTCTCCCTCCCCTAGCTTCTCTTTCACTCATGTACTTCTTAACCATATCCTTCCGCCTCCCAAGCGGCTTTTTTTTCTCCTACTAAGATCCTCAGCTTCACTTACATCGCTTTGTTCACAAAGTTATGACTTCATCTCTCCAATATGACCTAACCACCTCAATGTATTTCTTTTCACTCATTTTATCACTCCACATTTCACTCCATTTGCACAAGTTCCCACACCATATTATATATATATATATATATATATATATATATATATATATATATATATATATATCCTTTTATTGTATTCACCCTCCCATCTTGTCACTTCACATGCCCCTCACAGATAACTTATTTATACAGCACACGATCTTGACTACCGTGGTCTATTCCATGTTCCAGTTTGTGATCCATACTTCAATTTTGGGAGAAGAATACTGTTCCTTAAACCTCTCTTTATCCCCATATATATATATATATATATATATATATATATATATATATATATATATATATATATATATATATATATATTTTCCCTTTATTACCCTTGCATGTGATCGTATAACACTCCTACCTTCTACAGCCCTTTCTTTTATTAAAAAAAATAAATAAAAGGTATTGGGGTGCCATGTGGGTGATTTGAATGCTTGCTCACCTCCATAACTGACCACATAGCCACCACCTCAACTAAACTGCTCCTTTCCCAGCCAGCAAATTAAATTGTCACTTAAATCATCCAAGTTCTTTCTCTAGTGGCTAATGAAATTTGTTAGTGGAGGGTGGAAGTTTGTTGATATTAGAATATTAAGTCATCAATGTAAGATAAAGTGAATATATAAATCTTGATCTCTGAATGACTCTTTCCTATTTTTTTTTACTATGCACAGAAGCTACATACGTGTCAGGGGAGGAGGCACTAAAGAGCATGGGCCACCACCCTCTCGTTTACCACAACTTCAATGTGACCAATGAAAATGCTGCTGTTAATATTGAAGTAAGTTACTCACTTCTGTAAAAATTTTGACTAAAATGAGTCCCAACATTGAATAACATTGTGATATAAATATTTTCTTACTATATAAAAGAAAACCAATTGTTCTGATAAATCATAAAGCAATTTTCTCCACAATATTATGTAAAAAAAATCTTTTTTTCATGATTTATGAGAATTATTACTATTTTTTGTATGAATATATATGTATATATATATATATATATATATATATATATATATATATATATATATATATATATATATATATATATATATATATACACATACACACATACATACACATATCCTTATTACACCACAGCCTCGTTCTATGTGTGGGATGTTTCACAAAGTCGACAAATAGCATGAAAATGCATGATCTTAATACCGTATTTCTCGCCATATAAGACGCACTGGAGTATAAGACGCACCTATAATTTGGCAAGTAATATTTAGAAAAACAATGAAAGTCCCCTTTTTTTTCCCCTGGGCTTCTTAACTCTCCCATCAGTTGAATTTTGGTCCAAGAATTTAGGTTACTGGGTATTCTCCTACTGAACTTACAGTAAGCAAATCATGCAACTAACCTCATGAATATGGTATATCTGCACTCATAGCTAACCTGTGTGGGCTAACTTGCTTTGGGGTTTATAGGCTAGCTCACAAATTACTGTATGGCATTGTCGAAGTGCAATAGGTCTATGTACCTATCACATGTAAAACCTCATAACGACTGTTTTAATGACTGTTGGTAAACAGCAACAATACCACTTTCTATTTATATTTCAATAGACAGTAATTTATCCATATACTGGTATTTATCTTTTATAAGTGACAATTTGTTTATTTATAATTATCATTTTATTATTCACAACATTGCTACTACACACAACCGGTACTTATATGTTCAAAACATTCCACAGTTGAAGAGTTACAGTGGTCCTACCCTGAGCAGTTTGGTCATGTTTCACTTCTTGAGCAGTTCAGATTTTGCGCGTGCAGACTTGTTTCATGGTAAACATAATGCCATTTTTTTTATATGGCTACGGCTTCAAATTAAAACTATTCATTACGTTAACCAATTTTCAAAGGAGTTTATTAAAAGAATAACATACTACGAAATTCCTCCGCTGGACAATTCTATTATTCATTAACATTACTGTTTACCATGTAAAGCTTTTGATACGCCATGTTTCGTCTGTGTTTAAGTGGGGCCATGAAAAGCGCTAGGCCTCCCAACCATAAACCAAAACAACAATGGTCATCACGTCATTAACAGCATCAAAGAAGAATCAGAAGCCCTCTGAGGGTTCAGCGGAAGGGAAATGCATGGTGAACGGATGACATAGAGGAGGCTATTGAAGGGAAGAGGAGAGCATAGAAGAAAATGATGCAAATAAATGCATCAGAGATACGAGTGTGAAGGAGAACTGAGTACAAGTCTTGGAATAGGAAGATTAAGTAGTTAATGAAAGCGAGTAAAAAGAGATTAGATGAAGAGTTTTGTATAAAACGGGGTGAAAAGTTTAACAAAAATAAAAAAGTTGTTTTGGAAAAAAGTTAAGATTGAGAGAGGAGGAGTAAGGGGTGTCAATGTGAGAATTAAGAGAGAGGATGGAGTTTGTGTACGTGGTAAAAAGTAAAATAGGTATGGAAGAATCACTTTGAAAGTTTAATGAATGAGAAGACAGAAAAGGAAGCGATAGTGTCGAGCATGGGTATGGAAGCGGATGGGAAGCGTGTATGTGTACAGAAAGGAATTTATAGAAAGTAAGTACAGAAAGTAATTGACAAACTTAAGTGTGGTAAAGCTGCAGGAATGGATGGAATAGCTGCTGAAATATTGAAATATGAATGAGAAACAGTGTGGAATCGATGTGTCTGATTTGTGATTTTGCATGAAAACCGAGAGAAGTACCTGATGAATGGAATAAGGCAAATATTATACCCCTGCATAAAGGTAAAGGTAGTAAGGATGAGTGTAATAATTATAGAGGGACAAGTTTTGCCAGGAAAAGTGTATGGGAGAGTCCTGATGGAGTGATTGATAGAAGTAACGGAAGGGAAGGGCAGCGATAAGCAGGGAGGCTTTAGAATGGAAAAGGGTGTGTGGATCAGATATTTGCAATTAAAATTATGGTAGAGGAGTATTTTGGGTAGGATGAAAAACTGTATGCACCCTTGATGGACCTAGAAAAGGCATATGATAAGAGTAAAAAGGGAAGCTGTTAGGAATGTTCTGAAAAATCTATGATGTTTAAGACAGTTGTTGAGTTAAGACATTTTATAGGGAGGCAAGTGCATGTGTGAGGGTGGATGGAGAGCTAAGTGAATGTTTTCCTATAAGAGTCGTGATGAGACAAAGATGTGTGATGTCGCCATGGCTGTTTAATGTTTTTATGGAAAGGTGTATGAGAGAATTGAAAGCTGAAGTTGGGAATGTAGGCGCAAGACATGAAAATGAATTATTGGGCACTGGTGGCATGCTTTTTTACAGAGTGAATAGGAACTTCAGAGAGTGGTGGATGAATTTTATAGTGTATGTACGAGAAGAAAGGTGAAAGCTGGAAAAAGTAAGGTGATGGTCTCTGAAAGAAGGGCAGTAGAGGTGGTTGATTTTAATACACCTTATAGGGTGAGTGTGACAGCAGTAGGAAGGTGTGAGATAGTTCTAGGAGATTGGAAAATGAAGGAAATGAAAAAGTTTAGGTATTTGGGAAAAGTTCTATACAAGCATGGAGGAATGGAAGGAGAACTAAGAGAGAGGGTTGTAAAAATCTGGTGTCATAGGGTCACTTTCAAGAATTATGAGAGGAAAGAATGTATCCATGAAGGTAAAGAGAGGATTAAAGAACAATATTCTCTTGTCAACATTGACGTATGTATCAGAGACTTACATATGGAATAAAGCACAGCAGCCAAGAGTGCGTGTTGTGGAAATGATTTATCTGCGAGGAGCAGATGTCGTGACATGATTCGAGGATCAGAGTAATGAAAGTGCGTATGAAAATGTGTACAATGGCATGGGACCTTGTGCAAATGGAGTGAAGTATGGTGTAGTTGAATGAGTGAAATAATACTTTGAGGTGGTTTGGTCATATTGAGAGAAAAAAGAGTGAAACGTTTGTTAACAAAAATGTAAATATGAGTGAAATTGAAGAGTCTAGACGGAGAGGAAGGCCAGTCGTAAGATGGAAAGATAAGGTGAAGGAATACATGCATAAAAAGGAGTTGCTGATAGAAGGGGAGGGATTAAACAAGCAAGGAGGGTGTGTTTAGATAGGGAGAGGTGGGAGTTCATTTGCTATGGCCATCTCCTTGGGGGGACATTTCTGAAGGGGATGAGGCATTAGAAACTATAGATAGATAAAGAGATAATGGCAACCGTTAGGGAAAACGGATGCTAATATCGGGAAAGAAATTAAAAACTATTATAGATGGGAGGTTAAATTTCCTCTACCCTGCACCTTCGCCACTGCCTTCACCACCACTTTCACCACCATACCCTCACCACCTACTTCAATATCATCACGAGTTAGAAATAGCCTGAACAAGACACACATCATATAAAACACACACTGCAATGGACTCATCATACAAAAGTCAGTTTGGGACTGAGGATGGTGTGGCTGCAGCAATGGCAGCAGGTTCTGCAAGTGGTTGAGGCTTTGGCGTAGGAGATAGAGGCCATTAAATCATAATAACTGTCCCCTCAAATATCTACCCTCTTCTTTTCTTATCATTATTAGGTCTTTTCTATCCGTTGAATCCAGGTTGTTCATTAATTTATAGATTGTAATTAGATTTCCTCTTTCTCTTTTTTTGTGTTGTTAGATGCATTTTTGTTCATCTTTTCCCAGCGCTTCAGTGGTTAAGTGGTTAGCACGTATGACTACGAATCCGCTGGCCTGAGTTCGATCCCGTACGAGGACAATCGGCGCACAGCTCACCCAGTTGTTCATCCTCCCAAACGTGTTGGTCGATAAATGGGTAGCTAGGTAAAACCAGGTGAAGGTAAACTGTGGGAACTCGGATGTCACAGTAACCCTGTGTCCTGAAATATCAGATTAATTTCTACCACAGGCTCAACGGCCAATGCTACAGGAGATGAGCGCCTGCAGTTACAGCGTGTTTCCCCAAATTTATTTGTTAGGTCTCTCTCTCTCTCTCTCTCTCTCTCTCTCTCTCTCTCTCTCTCTCTCTCTCTCTCGCTCTCTCTCTCGCTCTCTCACACACACACACACACATGGTGCCATAATTGGAAGACCAAACATAGGAGGAAATATCAAAAGAAATGCATCTAATAACACTAAAAGAAAGAAGAGAAAGAGGTGATTTAATCACAATATATGAATTGATGAACAACCTGGAGGAAACAGATAGATAAGAAGAAAAGGAGAGACTAGAAATTTGAGGTGACAAGAAACAATTGCAAAAAGGAATTAGCTTGAATTATACAAAAAAAATAAAATTTTCTCCAAAGAAGTATATATATATATATATATATATATATATATATATATATATATATATATATATATATATATATATATATATATATATATACACTTGGAATGAACTTAAGAAAGAGGTGATAATGGCAAAAAAATGTAGAACTAAAAAAAAATGGACAAATATAGATATAGACGACCACACGAGTGTAGCTCAGGCCCTGTATACTACAACTAGTTAAACAACTAGGTAAATTAAACACACACACACACACACACACACACACACACACACACACACACACACACACACACACACACACACACACACACATCAATACACTTGCTGTATCCCACTGTTTATGCATTTTCACTTTCATATATTAAAATGTGCCTTTTTCCGTGTTACGCTTTTCTCCATTCCTCCTCTAACTGCTCCTGTTCCTACTCATGACAATATATCATCTTGCAGATGTGTGTGTGTGTGTGTGTGTGTGTGAGAGAGAGAGAGAGAGAGAGAGAGAGAGAGAGAGAGAGAGAGAGAGAGAGAGAGAGAGAGAGAGAGAGAGAGAGAGAGAGAGAGAGAGAGAGAGAGGGGGGGGGGAGGCTGGGGGGGCAGAGCGTCCTATCTTAATCCCAGGGAGGCAGGTATTTGTCAAAATTCGAGGCAACCTTGCCACATCTCAACTTTCTGGCCAGGACCCGGTAAAAGCAGCTTTGACCCCCATGGTATGTGATGCAGATGCACGTAGACAGATATAGGTAAATAGATAGATAGGGGAATAGATTGATAGACAGGTAGATGGATTGATAAAATAGATATATTGATAAAATAAATAGATAGGGGAATAGATTGATAGACAGGTAGATGGATTGATATAATAGATACATTGATTTCTTCCAAGAGAGGAGTACCGAGACATTAACCTTCCCTTTCATTTCTTCAACTATATATTTTTTGAGTGGATGGCAATTAAATGAGCTTTTCATACAATTATTGCATCCTTTGGATAACTCTTATACCTGTATAAAAAAAATATTGATAGATATATTTTTTTCTTTATTGTAAGCTGTTGTTTCCTCCCTCCCAGATTACGGCTAATGGCAGCCTGGCGTCCCGGCTGATGGTGTTAATGAGCTACAAAAGTTTACCAACAGCTACACATTATGAGCTACTGAGGCATGTGACATCCATCCCCACTAATGACAAGGGTAGGTGCAGGATGGAGCACATCTATATTTGTCAATTAAATTATATGCAAGAAACATACATAAAGTAACACCGTTTATGACCCTAACATGTGCCTTGTCTGCTAGTTTGACCTGCCAACCTATATTACAGCTGCCACACATTTTTTAAAATCTAATTTCTATCATGAAACTAAAATGAAAGCCTTACATGTGTAAATTGGTTAAAAAATGTTCATGTTTTCCATTTTGATATTCACTTTCCAGCCACATAACACCTCAAAACCATTCATCCATCCCCACCTCCAACAAAATAAATAAATAAATAAATAAACAAAGATAATTAGTGTATTATGTGATATAACACTTTTTTTTTTTTACCATTGAAGCAATTTGTCTTTATATTTATCCTACAGCAATGCTCGCAGCGTCTGATGAGCCTCTAACTAGTTTATTGGCAGGTCCACCTTTGCATGAGTATAAATACTTCTGTGCTTCTGCGTAGAAGTGAGAGGTTTTGTATGCATGCATACAGCTCCTGTACTTTGATTCTCCTACTTCCTGTTTGACGTAGTTCCGGTAGGTCGAGGTGCTTACATAAGAAAAGGTTAAATGAATATCAGTGTACAATATTGATTTTATTGTAAGTACTCAAGGTAAGGTAAAGGTAAAATGGGAACACATGCTGTAGCTGCGAGTAGCTGCGGGCGTTCAACTCTCGTCGCATAGGCTTTTGAGCCTGTGGTGGAAATTAATCCGTTACCCCGGGACACAGGGCCACTGTGACATCCGAGTTTCCACAGTTTACCTTCCCTAGGTTGCTCTAGGTACCAATTAAACATTCAACAATGTGAGAAATTGACCGAAAGTGCAACAATAACCAAGTAAAGAGAAAGTCCTAGAACAACATCATTCATTAACCCTAGACAAGATCCCTAATAATAAAAAATGCGTGTGGAACAGTGGGGAGGAACCGAGTCTGTAAAACTCTGAAACGCATACAGGTAGACAGATCAATTACGCGTCAGTCATCGACATTTGTCCTCTGCATTTTCATTTTTTACTAAAGACAGCGGAATATTTGTGTTCCTCTTGTCTTCGGGAACAATAATGATATTACTGTTGTCAAAGGTACAATCATCATTTAAAGAGGGGGTGGGGTGATAGGGGGAGAGATTATTCCTTTGCCGAATGATCGCTATTACCGTTGCCAAGCAGGGGCTGAAATGAAAGTAAGAAAGATAATGAACTATAGGAAAGGGGGTTTATTGTTGTTTGGGTGATTTACACAGCCTCTCCTATTCAAGATCTAACACAATGAACACAGTTAATACGTAGTCACACAGATCAAGAGCTACACGTAGCACACGTGACGGCAACGCAAACGACACTGAAAGTTATCAAGAACAAACGGACGAGTATTTGGGGCTTGTACATAATACAGCGCCATCTATTGAGGAAATAAATAATGAACTTTAGAGTCGTTTGTTTTATTGCTGGCGGCCGAAAATATAGTTTATAATCTTGTTTATAATATAGTTTATAATATATTTTATTATAATATATGTAGTTTTTATTATATCATAATATAACATAGTAAAAATGCACATATAATATAGTTTATAATCTTGCGCAAGCTCATAACTCAAAAGTCTGATATGCTAGAACAATTCTGAGTACAGATTCGGAATCAGCATACTCGATTTAGTTTTTTAAAAAAAACATGGTTTTACCCAAGTAGCAAAATCTTTGTTGTCCAGTGATTTTTTTTTTTTTTTTTATTTTTTCAATAATTTAGTGATCTTGATTTTATTGAAAGGTGTCATTAAATATCCTCCATCAAAATTTTAAAAAGATATTAATGTTAAACATTCTCTATTACTCACCCTAACATTGACTTAATCATCGGGTACAAGTCCGAATTCATCCAAACAATTTTGAGGAGACAGTGAAATGGCTTTCTCTTGTTTTTTTTCCTTCCCTCTTCCTTACCTATGCCCGTTGTACGAAACATAATTCTTATTTATTTTTTTAAGATAGAATAATAATCTTTGCAGAACATTTGTTCACATCATGCTTATATTTTTGTTTCTACAGGTTGTGTGGTTGGGAAGTGGTTTATAGGAAATAACACTAATTCTGCATTTATATTCTTTAAAATGCTATAAAATATTTAAATTAACAACAAAATTCCGACGTTTGATACTTGTTTGCATATCTCAGCTATACAATTCAGATGTCCCTGCATCTGCAAGGCAATGAGCATACATCTTACATAAAGGGCAAAAATGGTTTGCTTAGAAACATACTAACTTCCTCTTGGTCGGGTAATAACGGTGGCATTATGGTCTTGTTTGCCCCCCAGTGATGGGAGCTTTAATCATACAGCCTGAATCGAACTTTATTCCCGTGACCTAGAGCAGCTAGTGCAGTTCCCTACCCGTATCGCTGACCGTTTTGGAGACACGCCCAACATTCTTGATCTTTTCCTAGCTTCCAACCCTTCAGCTTACTCTGTTAAACATTCCTCTCCGTCGGGCTCCGCCGATCACAATCTTATTTCCGTTATCTGTCCCATCACTCCAGTGTAGCCTCAGGACCCGCCTAAGCAGAGGTGCTTCTGGCATTTCAACTCTGCTAAGTGGGAGGATCTGAGGCAGTACTATTCTGATTTTCCTTGGAATGATTATTGCTACCATGTCAGAGATCCTTCTCTATATGCCGAGCGCATAACAGAGGTGATTATCTCTGGTATGGAGCTACACATTCCTCATATTTTCTCTAATACTAAAGCTAAAAAGCCCTGGTTTAACTCTGCTTGTTCTCGTGCTGTCAATGATAGAGAGGCGGCTCACAAACGGTACCGTAGCCATCCATCTGCTGAAACTCATGCCCTATATATATTTAGCCAGTAATCATGCCAAATCTATTCTCCAACTTACTAAAAACTCTTTCAACAATAGAAAATGTCAAAGTCTTTCGAACTCTAACTCTTCTCGTGATTTCTGGCATCTAGCCAATAATATCTATAACAATTTTACTTCTTCATCTTTCCCTCCTTTACTTATACCAGATGGCCCCACAGCTGTCTCTTTTTTCTCTAAAGCTGAACTCTTCGCTCAAACCTTTGCTACCAACTCTACTTTGGATGATACTGGGCATATTCCTCCTACTCCTCCACCCTCTGACTACTTCATCCCTAAAATTAGAATTCTTTATTATGACGTTTTCCAGGCCCTCTCTGGCCTTGATTCTCGGAAGGCTTACGGTCCGGATGGAGTCCCTCCTTAAAAACTATGCATCCGAACTCGCTCACTGCCTGATCAAACTCTTTCGTCTGTGTCTCTCTACTTCTACCAATGCTTCTTGCTGGAAGTTTGCTCACATTCAACCTGTCCCTAAAAAGGGTGACCGCCCCAATCCTTCTAACTATCGCCCTATAGCTTTGATTTCCTGCCTTTCTAAAGCCTTTGAATCTGTCCTTAACAAGAAGATAATGAGGCTCACAACCTTCTCTCTGATTACCAGTATGGTTTCCGTAAAGCCCGATCTACTGGTGATCTTCTTGCTTTCCTAACTGAATCTTGGTCATCCTCTTTTAAGGACTTCGGTGAAACCTTTGCTGTCGGCCTTGACATATAGAAAGCCTTCGATAGAGTCTGGCATAAATCTTTAATTTCTAAACTACCCTCCTACGGATTCTATCCTTCTCTCTTTACCTTCATCTCCAGTTTCCTTTCCGACCGGTCTATTGCTGCTGTAGTGGACGGTCATTGTTCTTCTCCTAAAACTATCAACAGTGGTGTTCCTCAGGGTTCTGTCCTATCACCCACTCTCTTTCTATTATTCATCAATGATCTCCTAAATCTGACTCAATGCCCTATCCACTCCTATGCTGATGACACCACTTTGCATTTTTCAACGTCGTACAACAGACGCCCAGCCCAACAAGAATTAAATGACTCAAGGCGAGATGCTATAGGACGGTTGAGTTCTGATCTTTCACTTGTTTCTGATTTGGGCAGAGCAAACCTAGTTTTGTTCAATGCCTCAAAAACTCAATTTCTACAACTATCTATTCGACATAACCATCCAGATAACTATCCCCTCTTCTTCAATAACACTCAACTTCCCCTCTCCTCCACATTAAACACACTCGGTTTATCCTTTACTAAAAATCTAAACTGGCAATTTCATATCTCTACTCTTGCTAAATCAGCTTCCAAGAAGTTAGGTGTCCTATGGCGTCTGCGTCCATTTTTTTCTCCCTCTCAGCTGCTTGCTCTGTACAAGGGCCTTATCCGCCCATGTATGGAGTATGGCTCATGTCTGAGGAGGCTCAATTCATACAACATTATTAAACAGGGTGGAGTCTAAAGCTTTTCGCCTAATCAACTCTCCTCCTCTAACTGACTTTCTTGATTCTTTAAGTCACTGCCGCAATGTTGCATCTTTTTCTATCTTCTACCGCTATTTTCATGCTGACTGGTCTTTTGAACTTGCTAACTGCATGCCTCCCCCTCCTGCCGCGGCCTCGCTGCACAAGACTTTCTAATTCTTCTCATCCCTATTCTATCCATCTTCCTAATGCAAGAGTTAACCAGTATCTTCACTCTTTCATCCCTTACACTGGTAAACTCTGGAACTCTCTTCCTTTGTCTGTTTTTCCACCTGCCTATGACTTGAACTCTTTCAAAAGTGGAGTGTCAAGACACCGCTCACACTAGATTGGACTTCCCCCCCATGTCTATATTTCTCCTACTGTCCTCTGTACAGGGTCTGGTGACAAGCGGATTATTTTATTTTTACTTATTTTTGTTTTCCCTTAGCCAGTACCCTTTTAATGTAAATAAATAAATAAATAAATAAAAATGTATAAAATTATCCTTCAATATTAATCATATTCAGCTTTTCAATCTCTCTCTCTCTCTCTCTCTCTCTCTCTCTCTCTCTCTCTCTCTCTCTCTCTCTCTCTCTCTCTCTCTCTCTCTCTCCCTATATATATATATATATATATATATATATATATATATATATATATATATATATATATATATCTATCTCATCTAATTTATTTATTTAAACAACATGATATTTACAGAGTATATATGTTGGTATAAGGGGAACTTATATGTAGCTGAAAATTACCTCTTTCCTCTGGTATCTATCTCAAAGCTACTACACACACACACACACACACACACGCACACACAAACATACACACACACACACACACACACACACACACACACACACACACACACACACACACACACACATACACACACACACACATATATATATATATATATATATATATATATATATATATATATATATAAATATATATATATATATATATATATATATATATATATATATATATATGTATATATATATATATATATATATATATATATATATATATATATATATATATTGCATTGAACAAAACGCGGTCGCTCATCTCCCGTCGCATTGGTATTTGAACCTGTAGTGAAAATTAATCCGTTACGCCGGGACACAGGGCCACTATAACATCCAACTTTACACAGTGTATCTTCCCAAGGTTTCCCTAGATACCCATTTATCTACCATCTCCCTCC
>JAPQNM010002421.1:80000-107500 GCA_029783475.1 Metacarcinus magister | reverse complement strand
GCCTTAAGACAAACCATAGAGGAAAAGTGGAGATGAAATCCTACAACCCTAAAGCTGCCTTGTGTATGCTGCCCATTTAATGTTTGTATAAGTCTAATTGATTGAGCTGGTATGAGACTTCTAGTTAGTAAGTTTGATAAGTCCGGTCCCACGGTGGAAGAATACTACCATCATAATTTGTTCCCTTCGTGTTTTAAAAGACGACAAGTTGGGAAAGATCCTCCTCCTACAAAGAGATAAGGCATACAGGGGATTAAATTCTCCCTGAACCCTAAAGATTGTATCAGGTATCCCTTTGAAGGAGATTTAAGTCAGGTATATTGATAGATGATATCTTATAACTCCTCGCATGAAAACTGTTATTATTATTATCTTTACAATTATGTTTAATTGTTTGGCTTTTATTGTTTCCTTCCACACATGTAATATGATAGGCATTATATGATTGAATTTTTTTCCCCTGAAATGTGGAATTTGGAATGTATTTGTTTTTTTCCCGCGTGTTATAAATGGTGACTGAATGAATAAAAGTAGCAAGGGCTTAAGATAATTGCCAGTTTTCACTAAGCAAGTTCAAAGAATGGTAAAAACAATTGATATTCACTCCCCAGGCTCAGAAAACCGGAGAATAGTATTTGTCATTGCAAATTGTAAGATTCAATGGTATTTGAATGGATGTTTAGCTCATTTAACCTGGTAATCTTTATTTTAAACTTTCTTAAATTTGTTTTCATTAATGTGATTGAAAGATGCGATTGTAATTGTGTGTGTAGGTCTAATAGTAAAGAAAGACTTACAAACCCTGATAAAATATCCCTATAGTATTACAGATGTACACACATAATTCTATAAGCTACCTTTACTTAAAACATTGTCGTTCTTCCTCCTTAGGTGGTTGCAGCATCTTACAAAAAAACAAAGTGCAGATCAACGCATCTTACAGCCTTTGGTTCCCGCTTCTTCCCAACTCCAAACTCTATTAGTTTTGAATTCATCTTTGCTAATGCTGGCTTTCTGGACAATACAGCGATTTATGTTACCCTCGCAGTCACCCTGTTTATGTTCGTATGTCTACTGGTGCTGGCGAGGATAAAGGACAAATATGATGTGAAAAAGGTGAGTGTATTTACCTAGTTGTTGTATACAGGGCCTGAGCTACAGTTGTGTGGTTCTGTCTCTGTATCTATATTTATCCATTCTTTTCTTTTAGTTATTGTACATTTTTGGCATTATCATCTCTTCTTTCAGTCATTCCAAGTATCTATATTTCTCTGGGGAAAGCTATACTTGTTTGTGTCGTTCAAGCTAATTCCATTATGCAATTTTTCTTGTGTCTCCTCAAATATTGAACCTTTTCTTCTCATCTCAGCATTAAATATTTTCTATCTGTATTCTCCAAGTTGTTCATCAATTATATATATATATATATATATATATATATATATATATATATATATATATATATATATATTCTTTTTTAGGCATACGAGATTAAAAGCAACAGCTACTTCTGCATTGTTTAGCTTCTGCTGTGTTTTTTCTATTAGTCTGATTAACTCTCTTTTTTGAGCGGCTAAAGCTCCAAGGAGCTGTTCAAAGGATAATGGATAAAAGGATAATAATATATATATATATATATATCATTTGGGAGCATCCGCAGAGAGGTGCGTTGCCTCCTCGCCCACCCTTCGACGCCAACTTCGATGATCATCCCGCGCAAGTCTCAGTGCAAGTCCCCTTCCCATGCCAAGTAACTATCAACGGGTAACATCAACTTGCCCGAGCCACACACTTTGTGGGTGTTCCCTTGCCCTCCTTCACTCCAGGTTATCCCTTACAGAGACAACCTAACAAGCAGGATTTTCTTCTGGGTAACGTGTCGCATGTCCATATAGCCAGAGTTGATGTTGGCGGACTATGTTGGTAATAAGTCTTGATTCAGTTTCATGGAGCAATCGCTGATTTGACACAAAGTCATTTCAACATTAACCAATGATTCTGCGAAAGCACTAATTGTCAAAGACATAAATTAATCTGTCTTGGTCGATTTTCAGTGGCCATGTCTCACAGACATACAGTAAGACAAGGATCACCAGCGACTTGAAGATCCAAATCTTTATCCGTCTTCACAGGTATCGACAACGCCAGATACTCGTGCTGAGTGAGTCCATAACAACATAGGCAAAGCTAATCCACCGTAAAACTTTTTGATGTGACCCACCAATGTAATGGACTACGTTGCCAAGGTATGTGAAGCTTTCTAAGTTATCAATGTCCTCGCCACATGCATAAATAGACTGTACTGTTTCACCCAGTAAGCCTTCAAACACCTGAATCTTAGTCTTGGGTCAGAAGACCTTGAGTCCTAAAGGGTTTGCTTCTCGTGCAGTGCCTCGAAAGCCATCACCAAAAACCCAATGACTCAGTGAAGATTACTGCACCGTCAGTCATTAATGACCTTGGTATTGCCGATAGATGCTCCACAATGACTTTGGTCCACAACTCTGCCCAGTACCCAGTCCATACTGGTGTTGAAAAGTGATGAAACAAGGACGCATCCCTTCTTTACTCCTGTATTCACAGGAAAGAAGCTGGACCTCCCCCCCCCCACCCTTTCAACTCTTAGTCCCGGAGAACAGGACAGTTAGTAGACCAATAATCCCTACAGGCATCCCCCCGAAGGCGCACAAGATCCCAAAGTGCCTCTCGATGCACTGAATCAAATGCCCTCTTGAGATCAACAAAGGATGCAAACATCCCCTGCCGAAAGTCATGTCAGCGCTCTATCAGTTCGAAGTGCAGACCTACCAGACATGAACCCTGACTGTTCAGTTGTCTGATACTTCAGCATGTGACTTTCAATTCACATCAGTAGCAGATGGCCGAGCATCTTGCCTGGTACATTGAGGAACATTATCCCGTGATAGTTGTTGCATTCCTGACATTCCCTTTTCCCTTTCCAGATAGCGATGACCAACTCTCTTTTCCAGCCAAGAGGAATAGTGCTTGAATGCCATACAACAGTCAAAACAGCATGCAACCCACGAATCATGGTCTCGCTTCCAGCTTTATGCAACTCCACACTGATGTTACAAATGCCAGCTGCCTTTCCACCCCTCAACTTTTCCACAGCCTCTTTGACTTCATCAAGAGAGGGTGCAGCTTCGGTAATGGGTGGATCAGCATCCACCACCTGTAACCCAGTGATTTGAAGCTGTCCGCTTGAAGGGTTTATCTTAAATAACTGCTCAAAGTACTCAGCCCAACGAGCCATCTACCCATCCACGTCTGACACGAAGCAACCATCAGCTGTTTCGATAGTACTCTTCTCCAGATGTAGATTTGGAGCAGAGCTTCTTCAGAGCTCGATAGGCAGGTAGAAGGTCATTAGCATTTATATAACCCTCAACATTCTTTGAGAGACTCCTGACATAACTCTCCTTGTCTCTCTTCAGAAGAGTTTTTAGTCCTACATAACAAAGCCCTGTACTGGTCCCAGCCTGACAGAACAACTGTTCTCTATACTGTCCAGCGTCTCCGCTGAAGCGAAGCCACAAAGTGACCTCGGACACTCCCCAATGCACTTCTAGGCAACTTCGAAAGTTTCACATTTGGAGGTATCTCACAATTCTACCAAGTCCTTGAGGGTGTCGAGCACTAGGTATTATTTGGAAAATTTGCAACTGCCTGCTGTTGAAAATCTGTTTGCTGACAGTGTTGGTGTTCATGTAATGACTCGACAGGCTTAAGGAAAACTTTCTTCAATTGATCAGCGTGAGCTACTTCAGTTGCATGAGTGGCATTGTCCATAATCTTAAACTTATTTCCATACAATTTTGCCACGATAGTGAAGGGCCCCAAAAATTTAGCTGAAAGCTTAGAAAAGCGTTCTGGTGCAAGTTTCATTACCACATCTCCAGACAATAGGATGTGACCGCCGGTGCTGTTGTGATATCATCTCCGCACGTGATGCTTGCAATTTATTGCGGGCCTGAGAATGAATTCTAGTGAAAACATTTTCCTGGTTTTTTTTTTTCCATAGTCGTCCACATTGTATACAAGTGACGGCGGCTGAGAGAGCACATCGTAAGGCAGATGCATATCTGTGCTAAAAATAATGTAATGAAATGATTTTCCTGTTGATGAGGAATTTATGGAAGCTGCCAAGCATATTGCATAAAACCAACAATAGGACGCAACACTTCTAGTATGTTTCTTTTTGTCCTCTCATCTATACCGTTTGAAGCAGGATGGTAAGCTGCAATGAATGTTTGAGTGACTCCGAAGTATTTACACACTACCTCGAGCACATGATTTTAAAATTCAGCGCCATTGTCGCTAAGTAGAACGCGAGGCGTAGAAAAAGAAAAAAAGACATGAGTAATGAGAGCATGTACAACAGCTTCTGCCGATTTGTTCGCTAGAGGAGCAAGAATCACGAAGCGACTGAAATGATCAACGCATACTAAAGCGTAGTGTGATCCTTGATGACTCGCCGGCAGCTGTAACAAATTTATGGCCATGACATCCATAGGAGCGGCAGGAGTAGGATAGTTAAGCATTAGAGCTGGAGGAGGAACGTGACCTTTGTTTTCAGCACAAGTAACACATTCCAGCACATGTTTCTCAACATTCGAGCGCAAAGTTAACCAGTAATACTGCTTCCGTGCATTTTGCAACGTCTTATCACTTCCTGGATGAGCAGCGAGGGGAACATCCTGCAGCAAACGAAGCACAATAGGTACAAGCGCATCAGGAATGACTGTTTGTGTGACTGGTTCACCATGTAACTTTGAACTACGACACAATACCTGCTCAGGAGTGAACCCAAACTCCGACAATGGAATAGGCAGATGAGGTATGTGTGACTCGTCACCTGAGTCAAGAGCGCTGAGAATCGCGAATCTGAGGAATGGAAATTTAAAAAAAATTCCTGTATAGCAGCAATATTGCGAGATAATGCATCGGCGACAACGTTAGCGCGACCTGGTACCAGGTCGCGCTAACGTTGTTGATACTCCAGAATGGTCGGGTACCATCTTGCAAGTCGTCCCGAGAGATTTTTACCTTTAAAAAGTTCCAAAAGCGGTTGATGATCTGTCAAAACATGAACCTCATAGCCAAATATTAAATCTCTAGCGTAAGTAAAACTTGATTTTTACCTCTTTCGTCAGGTTGCATAAGAACTGAGCTGATACTAACCGAAGACGCATCAGTGAAGAGGATGAAAGGTCGTGTAAAATCAGGAAAGGCGAGGATAGGCGCATGTGTTAACGCAATTTTGAGTCTCTGAAAACTATGTTCTTGAGCTGGACCTCAATGAAAGTTTGTATCTTTCTTCAACAGCTGAGTGAATTGCCGTAAATTTGCCAGGTAATTTTTGGTAAATATTAATAGTAACTGTAAATTTGCTGTAAATTTACAGGATTTTTTTGGTAAGTACTGTAACAGTTAGCTGTAAATTTACGGGAAATTTTTGGTAAGTACTGTAATCCTCCGGTCTCACAGACGCCGAATCACAAACAATTCGTAGTACCTTGGGAGACAGCGTTTTTCCCGAATCACTACGAATTTTTTTTTATCTTTTCATCTCGAGGCGTTCGGTCAACCTCGAGGGCATATTCCCCGAAGTACACCGAATTTATTCCCGAAGTGCTACGACGTACTACGATGTGCTATGATTTCATCCCGATTTTCTCCCGAAGTACGCCGAGTTTTGGAGCCGAAGTACTACGAAATATCACGAACCACACCGACTGTCCCGATTTGTAAGTACAAAATAATACGATGTACGACGAACTACGACGACCTACACCGATAACTCCGGATCTACTACAAGTTTCAAATCTCCTCCAAGGATTTTCTCCCGAATTTGAACAAAAGACACATCCCCAGTGTATAAACCCCTCAATTTTCAGTTGAGAATCAGCCATCGTTGAAACTCTGAAGTGACAACATGCCAACCACAACTGAATAAGTCATCATTGCCATCCTGTGCTACATCCTCATCGACATCGAAAAGAGGGGCCCTGGCTGAACAAGATCTCCTTCGGCAGCAGCAACGGCTGGAACACGAGCAGCACCGGCCACAGCGCAAGCACAAGAAAATAAGGCCCTGGCTTATACGTGTATTTTTAGTGTGTTGCATTAAATATTCACAATGCTTGAACCTGAATGATTTGCAAAATCGGCTTGCCTTTTTATACTCTTCCCAAATTCGTAGCACTTCGTAGTACTTCGATGTGCTTCGGGATGGACTTCCTAGTAGTTCGTCGTTGTTCGGTGTAAATCGGCGTACTTCGGGACGAAAATTCGGCAGCTTAGAGATACAATTCGTAGTACTTCGGTGTAAATCGGGGGTAACTCGGGGATTTCTTATCAATTCGGGACGGCTTCTGAATTCGGGGGAAAAATTTGTGCATGTTCAAAATTTTCTCCCGAAGTGTTTTTTGAGCCCGAATTGACGCTGATTTGATTCACGAAGTACTACGAAGCTCCCGAAGCTTTCCGAATTCAACCCGAATTTGAATCTTTCAAATTCGGGACCGATTCGGGCTCTGTGAGACCGGGGGGTAACAATCAGCTGTAAATTTACGGGAAATTTTTGGTAAATACTTTTACAATCAACCGTAAATTTTACGGTGAAACCTTGGCAGCCGTGCTACCAGTAGATTTACCGTAATTTTTTTTTAACAGTGAATGGTAGTGTCCTGAAGGAGTGGAGAAGGCAATGACTTCACGAGAATCCTCATTTAAGGGTATCTGCCAATAGCCTGATAATAAGTCAAGACTTGAAAATACTTTATTTCCTGACCCAATTGACTGCAAAAGGTCATTTAGTACTGGTAATGGATAAGGTTTAGGAACTGTGATGTTATTTAAGCGCCGAAAATCAATTACTGGACGCCAGGAACCGTCTTTTTTAGGCACGATAAATAAAGGGGCATTCCACGGTGGCGTGGATTCTTCAATGAGTTTTTGGTCTAGCATGTCTCGCACCATTTCCTCCGCTTGAATACGTTGACTGTGAGGTAATCTGTATGATGGGACATAGATAGGCTGAGAACCAGGCTGCAATTTTATTTGATGGAAGGCTTTATTATGTGATGCCAAGGCGTTCACCAGGCAACGCAAGAACTTGTCTGTAGGACGAGAGTAGGTCTAGCAAAATGTCTTTCCCTTCATGATAATCTTCAAGAGTAACATGAAAATGCAGAATATGGGGAGAAGCATTTGAGCTGTCGCTGTCACTCAAAACATTTGCAACAGTAAAGGATTGAACTAATCGTGACTCGTCTGAAAGGTCCATAAGTTGCGTTCAGTAAACTTGAACATCTGCCAAACGTGTACCGGTTTGTGACGCGCTACCAGCTAGCCTTCTCCCGACTCTTGTGCCCTTTTTATCAGTAGTCATTGCGTTAATTATTGATTAGATAAAGATAATAAGAATAGATAAGGCGTAAATAAACCTTTTTTTTCTTTTCTTTTCTTTTCTAGATCAGTAACCGTTGGCGAGAGTAGGCTAATGGAGGCACAGATGGACTTGCCTCGCCTGTTATTTGGCGTAGGTTATCAGATTTTTATAGTGACGCCTCAACTGTTTACGTCCTCTCTTGAATATGTTGAGAACGTGCGAGGCTAATCACTGCTACAGCCTCAGATGCATATAACGTTGTAAGTCCCGTCTGAGGACAGTATGGCAGCAATTTGGTTAGTTGGCTCTTTGGCCACTCGGCGGTGATATCAAAGATTGAAAAAGTGGTCAGCGAATATCGGGGATTCGAACCTGGGACCCTAGGCTCGCATACTCGAGCGCTAGACCCACTGTACCACCGCCTCTGTAATCAGAGGTTAATAAACGATAGCCTAGTTTAATAAGGTATTTATTATATAACTTATATTCTCTTGCAGACCTTAGTGATTGGGATGAAATCACTGAAGGCAATATTCAAAAATTATAAATGAGAAAATCAATTATATAATGCACAATATAGTATGCTAATGCACGTAGATAAACAAAAGGATGAAATATTCCCGAAGATATCCTTTGGGAATATTTCATCATTTTGTGGGTGAGGGTGGAGAGCCTCGTAAATTACTTACTCGTATATTTATAATGAAAAGAACAATAATATGTCTATATCTGTCTATACACGTAATACCGTACCAGGCAAGATAGTATAAGTTATATAATGAGTACCTTATTACAGTAGGCTATCGTTTATTTACCTCCGATTTTAGTAGGGTTTGGTTTATTTACTTCTTATGTATCCTTATTGTCTTTGTTCAATAAATAAATGAACGCAATGACTACTGACAAAAGGGAACAAGAGGCGGGAAACGGGAGACTGCTAGCTGGCAGCGTGTCACAAGCTTGCCTCTACCCACTACTGCAAGCTAGTGCTCCCGCGCATGTCCACCTCCTGCGTCTCACTTCACTCTAGTGATGTGTCGTTCATGAACGAGCCAGCTCTATGAGCCGGCTCTTCCAGATGAACGATAAGAGCCGGATCTTGCCTTTGAGAGCCGTTTATCCTTAAGTTTCCAATTTTTTCCATATTTTTGCGATTTTCTAACAAAATGCAATGATTACCGATTGTTGATAATAATAATAATGATAATAATACTAATAATTACGAGTAGGAGGCCTAGTTATTGAAATGATACAGTAAAATGATTGAGTCTTCCCTTGAAGGTAACAAAGGAAACTGGATTGGAAGAGATCCAAGTTCTTTGCCTTCTAGCAGAGAGGGGAGACTTAACACACAAAACACATATATATGAATTATTCAAAATATATGTGGTCAACTGGCAGGCCAATGATGTGAAAGGTACACTACAATATGCCCTACAACATATCGGTAAATGAAGACAATATAATAATATTAAGAGGTCAAACTATATGTATGAACTCGTGTGTCAAAACATGTCTTTCATAGAGTGTAAATGTTATATCAACCAAGTATATATTTTTTCCAGAGTTTGTTTTTTAACACAAAACTGATTTTCTCATTATAGCTCGAGAACTATAAGGTATACGTACAATGACTACGAATAAACAGAGAGTGAATATGAACCAAACTTTCTGTTGCCACATTTAAAAATGAAATTACTCCTTATATAATGGTGGAAATTTTTTCTTCATAACCTGTGAGTAAAATAAAAAATCAAATTACACCAGCTGATACGCCTTTTAAAATTATTTAAATGATTATAGGTGCATTTTTTCTGTCAAACTAATCGTTAACGTATTTTCCTTATAACTCGAGGACTATGAAGTTGACGTAAAATGACTAGGAGTAATTACGGAAATTAAATGAAACAAGCTTTCCTTTCATTTTATTGAAAATTAAACCCAATGATAAATGACCATCAAAATTTTTTTTTCTCCTAAACTATTAGCGTTATTCAGAATCAGACTACACCAGCTGAAAGGCCTCTTGAAGGTAAGAAAATAACTATTGAGCATCATTATTGTCAAACTAGTATTTAACGTTTTGCTTTGTAAATCGAGAACTATGGGGCTTACGTCAAAAAATCTGCGATTAATTAAAGTTAGCAATGATTTTTTTTTGGGGGGGGGACCATCAGAACACGTAAACGGTTTATAAATAATAAAAAAAATTTTCCTTAAAAAGTTTTTGGCGTAAATATAGATTAAAGTACATGAATTGATAAAACTTTTAAAATTACATCAATTTGTATAAGTGCATTTTTTCTGTACGACTAACATTTACGCGACAAAAGACAAGAATTAACTAGGTTGATAGTTTGGGGGGAGTGGGGGGGGGGTATTTCTTAACGGCTACAGCAAGCCAAGTATTTTTTTCTCTTGCGCGCGCGCGCGCTCTCTCTCTCTCTCTCTCTCTCTCTCTCTCTCTCTCTCTCTCTCTCTCTCTCTCTCTCTCTCTCTCTCTCTCTCATTCTCTCTCTCTCTCTCTCTCTCTCTCTCTCTCTCTCTCTCTCTCTCTCTCTCTCTCTCTCTCTCTCTCTCTCTCTCTCTCTCCGATAGATAAATAAAAAATAAAATAGATAGTATGTTTGTGTGCGTGTGTGTGTGTGTGTGTGTGTGTGTGTGTGTGTGTGTGTGTGTGTGTGTGTGTGTGTGTGTTGACGTGAACGAAAAATTGCCTCAGTCGAGCGATTATTTCTTAATTAAGTGAACAGTTTTTTTTTGGCCTTTTGCTAAATGTTACACTCATTTATTTATCTAACATTCGTGCAGTTAATACCAAAGTATATATACTACATCAAATAGTATATATACTTTGGTTAATACTCTCTCTCTCTCTCTCTCTCTCTCTCTCTCTCTCTCTCTCTCTCTCTCTCTCTCTCTCTCTCTCTCTCTCTCTCTCTCTCTCTCTCTCTCTCTCTCTCTCTCTCGCTCTCTCTCAGAAAGAGATACATAAATAGTAGATACTTTTTTTTTATAGTATGTGTGTGTGTGTGTGTGTGTGTGTGTGTGTGTGTGTGTGTGTGTGTGTGTGTGTGTGTGTGTGTGTGTGTGTGTGTGTGTGTATTTGAGAGCCGAAAGAGCCGGCTCTATTGAGTGAACGAAAACGAAAGAATCGGCTCCCTGAAAAGAGCCGGAATTCCCATCACTAATTCACTCTGACGTTCCACTTCATAATGCTCCACCGGTGTTAGTTCACTCGAGGTCCACCCTGCACTAGGGGTCACCCTCCCTCTGCGCATGTGTGACCGGCGTGCCAGACGTACGATTTGATGCCCCATTTGCGCTCTGCCATCACAGAGTGAGCATCTCCTCGCAGGTCTGGTGATGAATTCAGTAGATGATATATTTGACTTATGGTTTCCTGGGAAGGTTCGACTACTCAGATACATTATTTTCGTAAAAAAAAAAAAAAGTATTGGACACGAAAATAATGTATATGAGTAGTCAAACCGTCCCAGGAAACCATTAGCCAAATATGTCTGCTCTGATGATACATTATCTTCATAAAAAATATAGAATTGGACACGAAAATAATATATCTGAGTAGTCAAACCATCCCAAGAAACCATGAGCCGAATATTTCTGCTCTGATGATGAATTCAGTAGATAATATATTCGGCTCATGGTGTCCTGAGATGGTTTGACTACTCAGATACATTATTTTCGTAAAAATAATACTATTACGAAACCTTGCAGCACACCCCATTTTGTACAAATTGTTCGCATCAAAGAACTCCTACTCTCATAAGAACATAAAAAATGAGGAGACTGCAAGAGGTCAGTTGATGACCTACACGAGGCAGTTCCTTGTCCCCCACCCTTGGAATAATCCAATATTTAGCCATCCCACCTGTCATCCCTATCCATACTCTCATCCAACCGTCTTTTAAAGCTACCTTTTGACTCAGCACTTACTACGTGTCTATCCAGCCTATTCCAATCGTTCACCACTTTGTTAGTGAACCAATACCTACTTAGGTCTGTCCTGAATCTAAGTTTTTCTAGCTTGTACCCATTTCCACGTGTCTTTCCCTGACTATTAATTTCTAAAACCTGATCAATGTTTCCCTTATTAATTCCTTTTACCCATTTGAAAACCTCAATCATATCCCCTCTTGCCCTCCTTCTCTCTAAGGAGTGGAGATTAAGGCGTTTTAATCTATCTTTGTAGGGTAAATTTCACAGTCCCTGAATCATCTTGGTCATTCTTCTCTGAACTGCCTCCAAGGAGCCTATATCCTTCCTATAATAAGGGGACCAAAATTGAGCTGCATAATCTAGGTGGGGTCTAACTAGCGCTAAATACAACCTCAGAATGACCTCAGAACTCCTATTTGTCACACACTTACCAATAAATCCCAGTATCTTGTTGGCCCTATTTCTAGCTATAATACACTGTTCCCTGGGGCGCAAGTCACAGCTTACTTGAACTCCTAAGTCCCTCACACTATATGACCTTCCTAAGGTTGTGTCATTTAATGTGTAGTCTACAGGCCTATTACCTTTACCTACGCTCATAATGCTACACTTGTTAACATTAAACTGCATCTGCCATTTCTCTGACCACTCGTACAGCCTATTTAAGTCATCCTGCAGCATCCTAGCATCATCTAAATTCTTTACCGGTCTTCCTATCTTTGTGTCATCAGCAAATTTACTGATATCACTTTATTCCTGTTTCTAAGTCATTTATATAGATTATGAATAACAGCGGTCCTAGTACTGATCCCGTGGAACCCCACTAGTGACATTACCCCATTCTGATGTCTTCCCATTAATCTGTACTCTCTGTTCCCTACTAGTAAGACATCCCCTAATCCACTCTAGTACCTTCCCACCTATGCCATGCGCCTTGACTATGGGTTACTCTGTCAAAGGCTTTACTGAAGTCCAAATAAACTATATCTTACTCGTCCCCCTTATCTATTTTTTCAAAAACTTTCCTATAGAAGGATAATAAATTTGTCAGGCAGGACTCTCCTTTTTTTATTCGGAAAATTTGTGATAAGAGGCGGTGGTACAGTGGTCAAGCGTTCTGGTATGCGAGCCTAGGTTCCCGGGTTCGATCCCCCGATATCCGCTGGCCACTTGTCATTATTTGATATAACCGCCGAGTGGCCAAAGACTACCCAAATTGCTGCCATACTGTCCTCAGACGGGACTTACAATGATATATGCATTTGAAGCATTAACAGCGATTAGCCTCTCTTCGTTCTCAACATATTCAAGCGAGAACGTAAACTTTCGAAGCGTCACTATAAAAAATCAAAAAACCTACGCCAAATGACAGGCAGAGGCAAGTCCATCCTGATTCTATAAAAAGCCTACTGGCGCCAACGGTTTATGATATAGAAGAAAAAAAAAAATTCGTGACTAGAGTTTCCTCTGTATTTTTTTCTCCTATATCAAAAATCGTTGGCGCCAATAGGCTTTATGGAGGCTAAGATGGACTGTCTCTTGCCCGTTATATGATGTAGGCTTATATATATTTTTCATTGTTTTGTACATTTGCCAATTCAAGCAGTGCAAGCTACACCAAAAAAAAAAAAAAAATACAAATTGGGAAAATTAAATTTATCTGTGTTCAATATTTACTATTAACATTATTTTACAAGTGCAAATAATATTTCTTTAATTAAAATACCAAGATCTAATTGTTACAAGTGAATAGAGAATATAAAACTGCATCAGTAGATGTAAATGGAAAAAAGGTTGTTTTTCCGCCGGTGTTTTCTAAATATTTACCAAGCATTTTAAGCACTGTATATCTTTTTCCCCAAATAGTTGTCTTAATTAAGGCTTATGGTGCACAATATTCGGTGTAGCGCGTATTCCACTACTACACTATTGTGAAGAGGCACAAGGCAGGTTAATTCCGTTACTCGTAGCCTAATCCTATCTCTATCTACTGTCTCTACTATATTTAAGAATGCAGACAAAGTTAAAGAGGTTGGGAAGAACATCTTAACTTGTATGCAAGGCTATCGTGATGACTAGAAAAGCACTTTCATTGTGGGATATATTAATTTTCGATATATTACTTTTTATGTAGTTCATTCATGTTTAATGTTCTTTTTAGTGATAGTGGGAGTTTAGGGAGGTTTACGAAGGCATCCCCAATTAACAAATGTTATAATGGGTTTGTTTAACGATCGTTTGCTTTACAATGTCTTTTTTTCAGGAACACATCCCAATCAAATGAGGGAAACGGGAAACATGTGCCTCAGTAATCTCAGGTTTAATTGTTCTCATGAACTACAAAAAAAATATTTTGCAATTGCAAAAAAGTACGTCTGAAGATGAACATGAAGAAAACAAAAGTGATGGTTAACAATTACTTACTCAACCATGAAATTAATGGAGATGATGAAGTAATATAATGTGTTCAGGAATACATTTACTTAGGACAGAAGATCAGTGTTACCATGAAAAAACAAAAAAAAACAGGGATGGAATGGCGTGCTTTTGGCAAACAACATACTATGAAAAGTAATCTTCCATTATCCTTAAAGAATTAAATGTATAATCTGCATTTTACGAGTACTGTCATATGGATGAGAAACTTTGAATCCTAGAAAAGTTCAGTTCCCAAAGGGGAATGGAAAATTATGTTTGTTAAAAGATGCAAAGACAGGACACATCATAAATTGAGCAAATAATAGATGAAGAATTAGAGTAACAGAATGGCAACCCAGAGATGGTAAGGGAAGGCAGAGCAGACAGAGAACTAGATGGAGAGATGAATTAAGAAGTTTTTCCTTGCATGGCCTAGAATAGAAGCAGCACTCGATAGAGATGAGTGAAGAAGGTTGGGCGAGTCTTTTGTTCTGCATTGGATTCAAAGATGATGATGATGCATTTTTATGCTAGAAACAAAAAAGTGTTCATGTGATAGATTTTGTTTGTAGTCGTGAAGAGCGATTTACTGAATTTTCAAATACCTTTTTGTGTAATGTTATTGCATAGTAAACTTCAGTTATTCATGGATTCTTTTGCTCCACACAGCGAGGAGTTACACCACTACCCGACAACAACATGATGGATCGCTACCTATACGAAATTGTGGTGTACACGGGCAGTGATAAGAATGCCTCCTGTGAGTCCAGGGTGCAGGTAAGGGAGAAATTTTTAATTAAATTCTGAAAATTAAATGTAAAATGTTAGATATATACTGATAAATATTTGCTGAACTTTTCCTTAACGCACCAGGTTTGATTGATTGGTTGATTGATGGTTTATTGGGCTTAACCTAATATACAATATTTACATATTTACAAGCCGCAGTCCATTGAGTTGAGGCTCATTTATGGACTCAGTTACTGAATATGTTATATAGAAATAAAAAATATGCATATATTTTTTTCTTTAATTGTTATGATATAATAAAATAATGATAATAATACAATACTATTAGTAATTATAATAGTAATGATATAAAACAAATAATTTGAAAGCAGATGATAATATTCATAATACGAAATTGCAGCTGAATATGGAAATTATAATGATAACAGTAATAATAGCAATTAAAGTAATAATGTGAATAATAATAACATATATAATAATGATAATAAGCATAATGATACCTACTCACATAATGCTGTCTGGATAAATTTTCAGTTACATTGCTGATAATTAAAAAAAAACAAAAAAACTTGAGCTTTATTTGAATTAATTGAGTGTCAGGATGTTTTTCATGTCATCTGGGAGTTGGTTCCCTAGTTTTGCTCCTCTAAATAGTTAATTGATGGCATTTTTTTATCCTTTATCCGTGGCGCCGGTAGGCTTAATGGAGGCCTCAAATAGTCAGTCTTTGCCCGTTAGTAGCGCGTTATATATTTTTTCAAGTGACGCCTCGTTTCTTATTGAGAGGCGCATGCTGCCAGCGGAAGCTCCTCGTGCATATAACTTTGCAGTCTCGTCGAGGATGGTGTTATGGCTGCATGTGGGTGATCTTAGGCCACTCGGTGGTATTACTAAAGAAAAGTGACCAGCACGTGCCGGGGCTCGAACTCGGGACTCTGAGTTGGTATGCCCGACCGCTAGCCACTAGGCCACCACCTTCCCTAATTGCCCATAATATGATTGATGGCAGCAGTGGAAGAAAGTTCAAATAAACACCCTATTATATTTGAAATAGTTAAAGGGAAAATAGTATTCAAGCAAAATGATTCAGTACATAAACTAACAAACAGAAAGGTTACCCATGACAGGAAATGTATATGAAGTACCCAAGCGATCACTAGTATCTGAAGGTAAACTAGAAATTTGAGTTCCCATTCACAAAATGTTGTGGTCAAGGTAGTCTATCCTTTGGAGAGGCGGTAGTGCAATGGTCAGGGCTCGGGCATGACAACCTAGGGTCCCGGGTTCGATCCCCCTATATCCGCTGGCCACTTTTCTATCTTTGATATTACCACCAAGTGGCCAAAGATTACCCAAAATTGTTACCATACTGTCCTCAAACGGGACTTGCAATGTTTATATCCATTTGTGGCAGTGCAGCAGTTAGCCTCTCTCACACTCATCACCAAATGGGGATGTCCTCTCACTTCACACTCCGGTCACGATCTCTACGTAAACTTACTAGAAAGCTCTTTTCACCAACATGTCGAACACCCAACTCGAGGAAATAATATTTTGGACATTATTCTTTCAACCGAGCAAAGTCTTGTCAACAACGTTATTGTAGGATGCGAGTTTAGTTCGAGTGACCACAGGGTGATCACATATAACATTGAAGTAGAAAAACCTAAAATAAAAGAAAATAAAGAAAAAGTACCAGATTATAGAAGGGCAGACTTTAATAAATTTAGAAGGTCTCTAGCAAGCTGCAAATGGAATAATTTATTGAGTCATAACGATATAAACACTGCGTGGCAAGTATTCACGAACAAATTAAAACAAACGGTAGAATCCTGTATTCCACTACGTAACAGACGTAAAATTCAAAACAGCAAACCTAAATGGTGGAACAGCGAAATTAAGAACAGCCTTTTGGCCAAAAAGCGTGCGTATCAAAAATATAAAACAACGAAGGATATTAACGACAAGCTTGAACACGATAGAATACGACGTATCACTGAAAGACTGATAAAGCAAAGTAAACAAAATGTCGAACTCCATGTAGCAAACTCGTGCAAATTCAATCCTAAAGAATTTTATAGTTATATTAGAAAAAAGAAAGTACTCACCTCAACTATCGGTCCTCTATCGACAGCCAACGGAGAACACACCGAAGATGAATTCGTTATGGCTAACGTATTAAATGAGTATTTTGCGTCAGTTTTCACCGATGAAAATAATTCATTGAACCTTCCCACTCCCCGAATGTATAATAATAATACCTACCTAAATACATGCGTATTCCATGAAAACGATATACTAAGTGCGATCAATAACCTGAAAACTAACAAAACATCCGGTCCAGACCAGATCTCACCTAGAATACTTAAGGAGGTCAAAAATGAACTCGTTAAGCCACTTTGCATTATATTCAATAAATCAATATCAACTGGCAGAGTCCCTCGCGAATGGAAATTGGCAAACGTCACTCCGATCTTTAAAAAAGGTAATAAATCTCACCCCGGTAATTATCGTCAATTAGTTTAACGTCAGTAGTAAGCAAGTTGATGGAATCGATCCTTAGAGACAAAATTGTATATTACTTGGAAAAGAACAACATTATCAAAGACTCACAGCACGGTTTCAGAAATAAGAGATCATGCCTCACAAATTTACTCGATTTCTTCAATGAGGTATATAATTTGTATGATAACACGAAAGCAGTTGACATAATCTACTTAGACTTCCAGAAAGCGTTCGATAAAGTGCCTCACAAACGTCTTCTAAGTAAAGTAAAAGCCCATGGTATAACGGAAAATCTTAGTAAGTGGATAGAAAATTGGTTAAAACGTAAACAGCGAGTCGTAATTAACGGAAAAACGTCAGAGTGGGTAAACGTAAACAGCGGCGTTCCTCAGTGGTCTGTATTGGGACCAATACTTTTTATAATATACATTAATGATATCGACGAAGGTATCACTTGCAAAATTTCGAAATTCGCCGACGACACAAAAATCGCAAATAAGGTAAACTCTGAAACTCAGCGCAAACTAATGCAAAACGATTTGAATGCTTTAGTCGATTGGTCCAAAATATGGCAAATGAACTTTAATTTAGAAAAATGTCACGTACTCCACGTTGGAAATAGTAACCCCCAAATAAATTATACAATGGATAACGTTCAACTCAAAAACGTAGTTAAAGAAAAAGACCTTGGTGTAATAGTCTCAACTGACCTTAAACCTAAACTTCAATGCGCCGAGGTAGTAAAAACTGCTAATAAATTAGTCAGTTTTATTGGAAGAGCTTTCGAATTCAAATCAGAAAAAATAATACTAACCCTGTATAACTCACTTGTACGTCCCCACCTGGAGTACTGCGTACAGTTCTGGTCACCTTACTACCGTAAAGACATTAAGAAATTAGACAGAATTCAACGTAGAATAACCAAAATGATTCCAAGACTGCGCAATAAACCATACGATGAACGTCTTAAAGAACTTAATTTATTTTCTCTTACTAAACGCAGACTAAGAGGAGACCTTCTAACAGTATTAAAAATTTTTAAAGGATTCACAAATTTAAAGCCGGATGACTACTTTACCATCGACCGTTCAAACATCACCCGCAACAATGGCTTCAAAATAATTGGAAAACGATTTATAACTAACGAAGCCAAGTATTTTTTCTTCAATCGAGTCGTAAATATATGGAATGGACTGCCCCCAAACGTCGTCAACTCGAGTACAATAGAAACTTTTCAAAATCGTCTCGACAAACATCTTGAATATAATCCCCGGCTGGCAATGTTCGTTACAGAATAAATATAGACGTTTTTTAAATCTTAAATGTAATTAAGGGATTCATGGTGTAGAGTGACTCAGACTGGTGGGGGGCTGCAGCTGTTGGTTGTCAGGGTACGGAGCGATCCCTTGATCCGAAGTAAATGAAAATCAAATCTCTACCTGAACAGCAGTTGCAGTACGACTCCTACTGGTCTGTGTCTACTGCACCAGTTCCCATTTGATATGAGCATGCGATTCTGTACCAGCATTAGTGGTAGTATAGTATAGTATAGTATAGTATAGTATCCTCCGCTATTTTTTATTTTATATTTAAAAATTTTTTTTTACTATTTCACACTTACCTCGAAAATTCCATGTAGTTTTTCTATACTACATGGTATCACTTATTTTCCTGCCAGCTTCGGCTGGAGGGATGGGTGGGAGGGAGGAGCCTTCCACTGTACTATCCTTTCTCTAATTCAAGTAGTTAGTGTAGAGTAGTTATATCAAACAGCCTTCGCAGGGACCCTAGGGTCTGTTGCTGGCTGTATTCCCTTGTATTCCTTTGTATTCCCTTGTATCAGAGAAAACGTGAGAAATTAGAGGTGTCACTATAATTTTGTTTAACCTCAGTCACTAATGGGCGGAAGCAGACCATCAATAAGCCTCCATCTATGTCTACCGGCTACACAGGTATATGATGTAAAAGTCCTTACTACTAATAGTAGAGGAAATTAAAAAAAAATATTTCTTGATCTGAATAAAGAGCAGGTAACATATTTTAAATACTAGTATCTGCATCTGTAATTTCCATGTTCTTGTTTTCTACAAGATACATGGTATTCCCTTCTAACTGTTTTCTGATTGCCTATTGCTCAAGAGGAAGGTAGGTGGGGAGGAGTCTTGCTCTATTTTATTCTGTTTTCCCACATACCGCCTACTACTAGTAGTACATAGTTCAGCAGATATCCTCATTTAAGACAAATAGATCAACTGGTATTGTTCTTCCTATGTAATCTTATGTAATCCTTTTCCTTCCCCTTTCATAGATCATCCTCTCTGGTGAATGTGGAGAGACAGGTGTAAGGACACTGGAGGACAAAAGCCGAAGAATATTACGCAGAAATGGAATTGACTCGTTTGTGATGGCTGAACCAAGGTAAGTGATGGTGGTGACACAAATATACTAGGTTGCTTTGTTAATAGTGTCGTGCACACACACACACACACACACACACACACACACACACACACACACACACACACACACACACACACACACACACACACACACACACACAGCCGTTGTGACCTGACGACATACCCAGAGCCTGAGCCTATAATTACTTCCCTCGAGACCGCGGCTGAGGTCGAGATTAACCTCACCTCACCTGACACCTGGCTAATCCCATGACCCACCGTTGAACAAAATAGTATGCTGAGTAAAGCAGTGTGAGGGCTAAAAACGGTGCCTGCACTCATGCCACCCTGCCCGCCCACTTAATGACAGTCAAACAGCCACACAGGTTGCCCCAGATGAGTCCTGTCAATATAATCTTGAGCCAAATAAAACTCCCGTCACAACAGTAATAAGGACTAGTGATGTGATTAAAGTTCTAAGTTTCAATGTGTATAGCCTGTGAAATATAATAAACGAATCGCACTATCTGAACTATTCATAGATATGCGAATATGGTATAGAGGGATACAAATTTTTCAATAAAGATTTTATCAACAAAAAAGGTGGCAGTGTTGCACTATATGTGGCATCATGGCGTAATCCGATGGAAATGTCACTTCGCAATACTTACGTGGAACATGTATCTGTTAAGATAAATACAGGTGAAACTGCAGCTTATATCTTAGTCACCTACCAACCCCCAGGAAAAACCCATGAACATGAAGCTTAAATGTACAGAATCTTGCAACAAACACCTAGAAACACTGAATCACTATTTCTGAGACTTTAATCTTCCACATGTATATTGGCTGACTCGCTCCAGCGTTCAATCACATGATAATAATATTTATAGAAGATAGATTCTTAAGTCAGTTAGTATCAGACCCAACGCATGAAAATGATATACTTGATCTCGTCATAATCACTCAGGAATATTTATCAATAATGTTGCAGTTAGGGAGCATCTTGGCTCTTGTGATGTTCATAAACAAAGCTGCGGTGCGAAATTTTTGAAGAAACAATGTTGAAAAATTTCAGACAAGCAATATCACATTTCCAGTTACCAGAAACAACACAGGTTAAGATACCGTGTTTTTAATTAAAAAAATCAATTACTAACACAACAACATAGGAGTAGGCAGTAGACACCTGTCGCCCGGTGGAATACTCCAGGAGAGGTACTTGCAGGGATGTAAGCAGAGCTGCAACTTGAGTGATTCCCCGTGTCCTCTCTTCCCGGTTCCCTTAGTGTCTCATTTATACAAGAGAGCAGCTGCAGCCTGCACTCTAAAGACAACTTCTTCTACTACCTACATAACATTACTACAACTTACACTTTTTACACTCTCTTCAAATCAAAATTTAAAATGGCTTTACCACACCCAGCCTCGGAGTCCTCATCTGGGGAGGGGACCACAAATGTCCCCAGGTCGGACTGCCCCTATGCTGACGACCTAGGGTGTCTTGACACTTCCTCTAATACTTTTACTCTCGATTTCTGCAATATTCGTGTCCTTAGATCTAATTTCCAATCTGGAATACCATCTCTCCTCCACTAAACCTCATCTTCTCTTCTTAACTGAAACACAATTATCTGTGACTGCTGACAGCAGCCCCTTCTCTGTTCCCTCTTACTTTCTCTATCCTCATTTTCAATCCAAAGCTGGCTGTTGCGCATATGTGCGTAACGACATTGCTTGCTCTCGTGCCCACAATCTTGAATCCTCAGAATTTTCTATCATCTGGCTAAGACTTCAATGTTACTCTCTAACTAAATTCATCTGTGCTGTATATCTCTCACCTAATTCCTCTGACTATGTAAAATTCTTTGACTATTTGACTTCCAAAGTGGAGTACATCCTATCTCACTTTCCTTATGCTGAGATCTCCGTTTTAGGAGGTTTCAATGTTCACCACCAGCTTTGGCTTTCATCTTCGTTCACTGACCAACCTGGTGAACAAGCCTTCAACTTTGCTATCCTCCATGACCCGTATCCTTGACCGCCTTGGAGACACGCCCAACATTCTTGATCTTTTCCTAACCTCCAACCCTTCAGCTTACTCTGTTAAACTTTCCTCTCCGTTGGGCTCCTCCGATCACAATCTTATTTCCGTTACCTGTTCTATCACTCCAGTGCAGCCTCAGAACCCGCCTAAGCGAAGGTGCTTCTGGCATTTATATTTGGCTAAGTGGGAGGACCTAAGGTAGTACTACTCTGATTTTCCTTTGGATGATTATTGCTTCCATGTCAGAGATCCTTCTCTTTGTGCCGAGCGCATAACAGAGGTGAGTATCTCTGGTATGGAGCTACACATTCCTCATAATTTATCTAATACTAAAGCTAAAATGCCCTGGTTTAACTCTGCTTGTTCTCGTGCTGTTAATGATAGAGAGGCAGCTCTTAAACGGTACCGTATCCATCCATTTGCTGAAACTCTTGCCCTAAATATTTCTGCCCGCAATCATGCCAAATCTATTTTCCAACTTACTAAAAACCCTTTTCTCAATAGAAAATGTCAAAGTCTTTCCAACTCTAACTCTTCTCGTGATTTCTGGCATCTAGCCAATAATATCTCTAACAATTTTACTTCATCTTTCCCTCCTTTACTTGAACCAGGTGGCCCCACAGTTGTATCTTCTTTCTCTAAAGCTGAACTCTTCGCTCAAACTTTTGCTACCAACTCTACTTTCGATGATACTGGGCATATTCCTCCTACTCCTCCACCCTCTGACTACTTCATCCCTAAAATTAAAATTCTTTTTTATGACGTTTTCCAGGCCCCCTCTGGCCTTGATTCTCGGAAGGCTTACGGTCCGGATAGAGTCCCTCCTGTTGTTCTCAAAAACTGTGAATCTGAACTCGCTCACTGCCTGGTCAAACTCTTTCGTCTTTGTCTCTCTACTTCTACCTATCCTTCTTGCTGGAAGTTTGCTCATATTCAACCTGTCCCTAAAAAAGGTGACCGCTTCTACCCTTCTAATTGCTGCCCTATAGCTTTGATTTCCTGTTTTTCTAAAGCCTTTGAATCTGTCCTTAACAAGAAGATAATGAGGCATCTATCAGCTCACAATTTTCTCTCTGATTGCCAGTATGGTTTCCGTAAAGACCAATCTAGTGGTCATCTTCTTGCTTTCCAAACTGAATCTTGGTCATCCTCTTTTAGGGACCTCGGTGAAACCTTAGCTGTCGGCCTTGACATATCGAAAGCCTTCGATAGAGTCTGGAATAAATCTTTAATTTCTAAACTACCCTCCTACGGATTCTATCCTTCTCACTGTACCTTCATCTCCAGTTTCCTTTCTGACCGTTCGATTGCTTCTGTAGTGGACGGTCACTGTTCTTCTCCTAAAACTATCAACAGTGGTGTTCCTCAGGGTTCTGTCCTATCACCCACTCTCTTTCTATTATTCATCAATGATCTCCTAAATCTGACTCAATGCCCTATCCATTCCTATGCTGATGACACCACCTTGCATTTTTCAACGTCGTACAACAGACGCTAAACCCAATAAAAATTAAATGACTCAAGGCGAGATGGTATAGGACGCTTAACTTCTGATTTTTCACCAGTTTCTGATTGGGGCAGAGCAAACCTGGTTGTGTTCAATGCCTCAAAAACTCAATTTCTACAACTATCTACTCGACATAATCTTACAGATAACTATCCCCTGTTCTTCAATAACACTCAACTTCCCCTTTCCTCCACATTAAACACACTAGGTCTATCTTTTATTAAAAATCTAAACTGGCAATTTCATATATCTACTCTTGCTAAATCAGCTTCCAAGAAGTTAGGTGTCCTATGGCGCCAGCGTCCATTTTTCTCTCCCTCTCAGCTGCTTGCTCTGTACAGGAGCCTTATCCGCCCATGTATGGAGTATGGCTCTCATGTCTGGGAGGGTTCAACTCATACAGCATTATTAAACAGGGTGGAGTCTAAAGCTTTTCGTCTAATCAACTCTCCTCCTCTAATTGACTGTCTTGATTATTTAAGTCACCGACGCAATGTTACATCTTTATCTATCTTCTACCGCTATTTTCATGCTGACTGCTTTTCTGAACTTGCTAACTGCATGCCTCCCCCTCTCCCGCGGCCTCGCTGCACATGACTTTCTATTACTTCTCATCCCTGTTATGTCCATTGTCCTAATGCAAGAGTTAATCAGTATCTTCACTCTTTTATCCCTTAGACTGGTAAGCTCTGGAACCCTCTTCCTTTGTCTGTTTTTCTACCTGCCTATGACTTAACTCTTTCAAAAGAGGAGTGCCAAGACACCTCTCACACTAAATTGGACTCCCCCCACCCATGTCTATATTTCTCCTACTGTCCTCTTTACAGTGTCTGGCGACAAGCGGGATTTTTTTTACTTATTTTCGTTTTCCCTTAGCCAGTACCCTTTTAATGTAAAAAAAAATAAAATAAATAAAAAAATTAAAAAAAATTTCATACTGTATTGCGAGAGATTGTGATAATAAAATTAAATTGTCACTTGGTAAGAAATAGGTTACATAAACATTCATCTCTGAACGTCGGAATATATAGTAAATCTTGACGATGAGTTGAAAAAAAATTCTGCAAGCAAAACGGCAATACAAAGAATTTGTTGCAGCTGAAAGGAAACATAATGTGAAAATGTTTTATAGATACAACAACAAGAAGAAATAAAAAAAAAAATGATATTAGGCCATTATAGGACCTTGATGACAACCTTGTGACAGATAATGAAAACAAAGAAAAACATTTTCATAAATATTTCAGTTCAGTCTCCAATACCACATTTGGTTTGTGATATAATTAACACTTATGACAATAATAAAAACTATGCAACTAGCACTGCCTCAGTAGTAGGCAGATATGATGCGTCCTTGATAATGTAATAAGATCCAGTCATACATTGCCAATTCTTAAAATAAATACTGAAGACGTACTAAATTCAATTAACAATATGAAGAAAAAAAACTTGGGGTAGACGATATTCATTCCATCATGGCCCAGGGACTCATGCTTATATATGTGTATATATATATATATATATATATATATATATATATATATATATATATATTATATATATATATATATATATATATATATATATATATATATATATATATATATATATATATATATATATTGTGACTAGGTCTTAGATGTTACAACAATGTTGGAGTTCAGTGGCATTGGATATGGCACCAATGTTGGTGAGCGAGGCGCGCGGCTGCCTCTGGGAGGCGAGAAGCAGCAGCGTCGTGCCAGTCCCTCTGTTGCTTCGGTAAAGAGTGGGCGTTAGAGTTTGGTTTGGGCCTCGTTGTTGTCTTTATGTACATATTTGCAAGTCAATTACATGCCACAGTACCTTGTTGGTGGTGGCTTAGCTTACGGTCGTGTTTCTTGGTCTTTTTTGTGGTTTCTGGGAGCTGTGAGACACGTATTAATACAGAAACGTGCCCTGCGTTGAACTTCGTCTACGTCAGAGGTCGGCAACCCGCGGCTCCGGAGCCGCATGCGGCTCTTTCATCTCTCTGCTGTGGCTCTCGTGGCTTTGACAGGACGAGCTCATTTTGGAAAAAAAATAAGGTGAATAAATAATGGCCATATAATTTCAATTGATTTTTGTTTTATTTCTTTAGTTTTTTTCGTTGTAATAGTTATATCTTTGGAGATTGAATTGTGCTTGTGCCATTAAAATAAAACTTGTTTTAATATTTTGTCGATCAAAATATGCGTCACGTCCTGTATGCGATACCTGTTGCCGCCAGACAAGTTGTTACGAAATGCCGTTTGAATTGGCCGCGTGGTTGCGTAAGACCTGTGCGCGCCGCCCAAGTGTGGTGTGAGGAGGGAGCGGCGTGGTGGTCACCCCGCGCTCCTTAAGTCTGCCACCTACCCCTCAGCTGTACAGACGTGTGTCTCGCTGTGGACCCACGCTGTATTCTCCATACGTCGTTTCTTCGCTTTCGGGTTGTATTGAGGTTGGACTTAGGTTTCCAGTGATTTCTCGGCCTGTTAGTGTTTACGCCTACGAGTAGTATTTTACGGCGGAAGAGCCGGTTTTGTTAGTACGAGGCAAGATCACCGAATTCCTTGGTCTCGGGGAGGACGAAAGGGTGGCGACACCCCTTTGTCTCGGTTTGTCAGTCTGTTTGCACGTCCACACTATATACTCAGCTTCGAGGCGGGGTGAGCCAGACACCCTGGGGTGACGTGTCATGACAAAGTGACTTGTTTTGACCCCGGTAAGCTAGCAATGGATAAATCTAAGAAGAGAAAAGTTTCTGACGAAAATAGAACGTTTAATGCGTCATGGAAAGATTCATTTGCTTTCACTGCTGACAAAACTGGTTTACCGGTATGCCTAATATGCGCTGAGAAATTAGCAAACAACAAAAAATCAAACGTTGAAAAACATTTCCAGAATAAACACACTGCCTTTGCTGAAAAATATCCAGTTGGAGATGAGCGAAGAAGAGCAATTTCGGAACTGCTGCGGAAAGCTGATCAGAGCAAAACTATTTTCAAGTCATGGATGAACTCTGCGAATTCAAGTACTTATGCTAGTTTTGTGGCAGCTCAAGAGATAGCCCGGCACGGCAAGCCGTTCACAGATGGAGACTATATAAAACAAATCGTTCATAAAGATATCAAAACATCTATTCTTAGACTTCAAAAACAAGAGTGAAATTATTCAGAAAATTAAAGATATGCCTCTCTCTGCAAAGACAGTTAAGGACAGGACCATTAAAATAGCAGCAAATATCACCAATCAACAAATCACGGACATTAATTCAGCTCCAGAGTACTCAATCGCCTGTGATGAGTCAAAAGATGTCAGCGATATTGAGCAAATAGTGCTGTTATGCAGATATGTGAACTCTGCTGGGCCACAGGAAGAAATCATTGAGATAATACCGCTTAAAGGCCAGACACGGGGGGAGGACATCTGTGAAGCTGTGTTGGATTGTTTAAAAACAAAGAAATAAACACAACTCACCAGGTGTCAGTGAGTACTGATGGGGCACCAAGTATGACAGGAGCACAGCGGGGGTTTGTGAGTTTACTTCAGAAGTCGCTGGATAGAAAGCTGCTGACATTTCACTGCATCCTACATCAAGAGGCATTGTGCGCTCAAACATTTCCTCCGGAGTGCACAGAAGTTATGAATCTTGTCATTCGGATAGTGAACAAAATAATGGCACAAGGATTAAACCACCGAAAGTTCCGTTCATTATTAGATGAAGTTGAGAGCACATATGCTGATCTCCGGCTGCACAACAAAGTCCGGTGGCTGTCCCGAGGGGAGGTACTGAAACGGTTTGCTGTGTGTCTGGGGCACATAAAAACATTTTTGGAAAGCAAAGGGTTCACCTTTCCTGAGCTGGATCGGCCAGATTGGTTAGAAAAGCTGCACTTCATGGTGGATATGACAGCGCACCTTAACACGCTGAACAAAAGTCTGCAGGGGAAAGGAAACGGCCCTGCAGATGCTAGAAGAGGTTTTGGCGTTTGAGCGCAAGATGACGGTGTTTGTCAGAGATGTACAGAGAAGTACGCTGCTTCACTTCCCTTCTTTGAGAGAGTTCAAAGAAGCACACAATCAGATAAATTATAAGTATTTTATTTGGGCCATCATCGCAATGCAAACTGGGTTCCAGAAAAGATTCCGTGATTTTAGGGAGGAAAAAAACACATTATCCTTTCCCATCACTCCTCTGAATGTCGATCCATTGCTGTTGAACATGACTGCATTTACAGCAGTAAGTCAGCCCGATCTTGAGCTCGAACTGGCCGACATAGCTGACAAAGACGTGTGGGTGTCTAAGTTCAGAAGCTTGGCAGCTGATCTTGAAGATGTTGCTCGTCAGAAGGCCATTCTTGCTCAGAATCACAAATGGGGTGACATTGAAAACCTTCCCAAACCGGACAAACTTGTGTTCGATACATGGAATACCATTCCCGACACTTATATGAACATGTAAAAAGTATGCATTTGGAGTCCTGTCTATCTTTGGAT
>JAPQNM010002421.1:67500-70000 GCA_029783475.1 Metacarcinus magister | reverse complement strand
TAGTAGCAAAAAAAAAGTGGCCAGCACGTGTCGTGGCTCAAACGCGGGACCCTGAGCTGGTATGCCCGACCGCTTAGCTATTAGGCCACCACTTACTGCGAGAAGGTTTTAAGAGGATTCTGTATGCTCTGGAACATATCACAGGCGATCCAGAGAAAAAACAAATTAATAGACAAGCGGCAAAATGATTGTCAAGTGAATTTCACAATGGGACACTATTCTGCAAAGATTTAATAAAATAAGCAAAACACTTCAATGTGCTACACTTGACCTGAATAATGCAGTTAGTCTATTGAATTCTCTACAGATTTATGTTCCTTCATTATGCTCAGAATTTGATGATTTTGTAGAACATGGAAAAGAGGTATATGGAGGACACCAGCAGAAAATGGGAGTGGAAGAAGCAGTTTGGTGAAAGCTCAAGTGAAGAAACAAATGTCCAGAAAGGAAAAGTTTTGAGTCGAGATCTTTCTCAGAATTATTGATCAATTGAACACTGTCCTAGCATGTCGTTATTCAGCTTATCACGTACATAGTGACTAGTATTTTGCGGGAGCAATATTTTGATGTGGTTAAAACATTTTCAAATAAAGCTCAACAAGTTAAACTTCTTAAGTAGGCATTAAGTTGCAATTGGAAAACTGACTCTAGCTTTCTTAGACTTTAATTGACATAATGTTATGTATTTGTATTTAGGGAAAATACAATGGCAACAAACCAACTATTGTTTTTTCTTCACAGTCATTTTGTTTCAGTTATGGAAATGCATATAATGATTACCAATATTTTCATACATACGTAAGACAGCGTTTACAAAATGCAATTGATGCCATATAATTTATATAAACAATTGATTTGATTTGGCACTTACTATTGTTCGCATCGAAACATGTACCAAAACAAAATGATAAATACATATATGTCTATTAAAAGGGCCTAAGTAGCCTCAGCCCCAAGTAACTCTAGTCTGCCACTGATATCAACAATGTTCCATGTTATAGTAATTTTCTTCTTGCTGATCATTTAACATCTCTGTCAACATTACCAAGAATAAATTTACTTTCGACTTCTGGCAGATTGATATCACCTTTGTAACCTCAAGCATGAATGAGCTAACTAACTTCAGTCACTTGTACGAAGCCAGCAAGCAGCGAGGGATCAAGGACCGACACATCTGGTTTTCTATGTTCTTCAGGCCTCCTAGGTGACTTACTGTTTCTTATGAACTCTTTCCTTGATTGACAAGAGTCAGTAGGACAGTATATAGCTTTAAGTATTCACCTGAATGGTGTTAAGGAATTAATCAGGCATGCTCTCCACTGATATCACACTTAAGTCCTGATTTACTCCCATAATGCAGCTCTTTCACACCTTAGTTGTTATGTGCTGTTTCATCGAGTTTATGGCATAACCTGTCGTAGTGCAACCTAACAAAAAAACTATTGATACAGTTGTTTTTTGGTTTATTTCACCCATTAATAAATAATCCTCTCATGGCCAGGTCACGCTACACTCGAGTGGAGCGCACGGCTGTATGTGCAGCCTTTATTTACCTCACCATGCTGTGTAGTGCCATGTGGTACTCTATCGTCCCAGACCAACATATGGATGAAGGCTTCTTCACCCTTGGCCCTTTTTCCCTCACTGTAGAAAAGGTAAGATAGCTGGTGATGTCTTACACGGGAGCCATAGTAACCTGCCTCCAAAAATATATCTCCAAAAAACTACATATTTATTATTTTTTTCACATCACCTTTCCTTTATCCTCTAACTGTATTTCAATAATGAAAACTGATAGAAAGCAACCATTTTCTTTTTCCCATCACTGTTTTATAAAAGATGATTTTCTGTAATGCCTGAAGGTCGAAATTGTCTTATAAGAGATTATAGTTATAGAAAAAAGAGAGTCAATAGCAGTAGGAAGTATCTGAAAGAGAACTATAGTAGAATTATAAAGAAACCCACACCATACAGACCCTTGGGTTCAAACTACATGAGTGGTTTGTACTTAGCCTAGAGTAGGAAAAATCTTAAAGATAATGCAGCAAAAGTATCGTAGTCAAATTTATAAAAATTCAAAAGAAAATGCAGTGAAACAGCCAGCAAGATGCAAGATCGTGGTAATTTGTTTTTATGCATATTTATTGTTAAACCGCACCATGCAAGGTACATTCCACTCCCTAAAGTTGTTGCTGAAAGATTTATCATCACTTAAAGATAGGATGACGTGGCTCATTCTGTCTTTAGGCGGCCCACAGCACTCCCTAACAACATTGTTAGTAAAGTAGAATGTAGTACACTATAGTTGAATCTTAAGAGAGAGAGAGAGAGAGAGAGAGAGAGAGAGAGAGAGAGAGAGAGAGAGAGAGAGAGAGAGAGAGAGAGAGAGAGAGAGAGAGAGAGAGAGAGAGAGAGAGAGATACGCTACCACTAACTTCTCTCATCACACAGGCATCTGTGGGTATGGCGTCCCTCCTCATAGTGTATCCAATAATTCAGT
>JAPQNM010002421.1:42500-62500 GCA_029783475.1 Metacarcinus magister | reverse complement strand
AACAATGGAGCTAGTCAGCCATTAATAAAGAAATTAGGGCAGTTCCTTAGAGTATGGTCAGTTTAGTCCCCAATAAGATCTTCATTATTCCTTATTTCCTCTTGAGGATAGTACAACCTCTAGTTTATGTACTCCTGCAGGTATCAGAGGCCCTTTGTGCTGGGATGGTGGGCGCGTCTGCTGGCTTGGATACTGGTTTTGGCAGTGATTGGTGTCGGAGTCTTCTTTGTGTGGGCATATGCTCTAGAGTTTGGAGCCGAGAAGACCAGTCGCTGGCTTACTTCCCTTATTGTGACATTCTTCACCTCTATCTTGGTGGTGGAGCCTCTCATGGTAAATATTCTGCTACTGTGTAAACTTATATTTATAATCATATTAAACTATTCCAATCTATGGTATATCAAAAATTAAATTTCCAAACAAGCAGATATGAGCCTCTCGTTGATTAATTGGAATGATAGATACTTCTTCAGGAGGCACGGAGCTTTCCCTGTATTACTGCATTTACTTTGTAATGTAATTCACCTGGATGGTGAACAAATGCTGCAAGAATTCTCTGAAAGACTGTAATCACAAAGGCAGAGATTTATGAGAAAGGAGGGACCCTTACCAGGATCGTAACCATTTCGAGTGGAAGACTAATAATACAAAGAAAATATCATCAGGAAGGATTTAGATAATAGGTACAATCAAGTCAGACGATGGTGACTGGGGAAGGTGAAGCTTATAGTTGTTCAAAGTCAAATGTTTAGCAAAACATACAAGAGGCATCATTGATCAACTGAAATATTCACAAAAAAATTATATGCTCTGCTATGCATACTACTTCACAAAATATAGCTGCCTAACACACTCTAGTAGTTCAAATCCATAAAAATATTTTAGAAAGTTTTGGGTTACCTCATTAATTCTCCTCCCCTCCACATTAAACACACTCGGTCTATCCTTTACTAAAAATCTAAACTGGCAATTTCATATCTCTAGTCTTGCTAAATCAGCTTCAAAGAAGTTAGGTGTCCTATGGCGTCTGCGTCCATTTTTCTCTCCCTCTCAGCTGCTTGCTGTGTACAGGGGCCTTATCCGCCCATGTATGGAGTATGGCTCACATGTCTGGGGGGGCTCAACTCATACAGCTTTATTAAACAGGGTGGAGTCTAAAGCTTTTCGCCTAATCAACTCTCCTCCTTTAACTGACTGTCTTCACTCTTTAAGTCACCGCCGCAATGTTGCATCTTTATCTATCTTCTACCGCTATTTTCATGCTGACTGCTCTTCTGAACTTGCTAACTGCATGCCTCCCCCCATCCCGCGGCCTCGCTGCACAAGACTTTCTACTTCTCATCCTTATTCTGTCCATCTACCTAATGCAAGAGTTAACCAGTATCTTCACTCTTTCATCCCTTACACTGGTAAACTCTGGAACTCTCTTCCTTTGTCTGTTTTTCCACCTGCCTATGACTTAAACTCTTTCAAAAGAGGAGTGTCAAGACACTTCTCACACTAAATTGGACTTCCCCCATGTCTTTACAGGGTCTGGCTATCCTTTTAATGTAATAATAATAATAATAATAATAATAATAATAATAATAATAAAAAAAAATAAAATAAATAAATAAATAAATAAAAAAAAAAATTTCCATACTATGTATTTTTACTTTCTTTGTCTCTCTAATTCCATTTAAAATTTTTGTCTTGTTCTGTGTAAAGGTGGTGTTTGGCGCAGTTGTAGAGGCTTCTTGTTGCAAAAGGCAAAAATCCTGGACGGTGGATGCTGATGATATTGACTTTGATGAACTGGAACCTGATCTTGAAATGGATGAAGAGTGGCAGCATCTAGGTGAGCTCTTCCTCTGCTCTCGTGACTTCACTGACCTCACCTCCCGAGTGTCTTCAACCGTAATACACCCGAGCCCATCCCAACGTTAAGTGTTGTATTATTTTATAAGATTTAATGGTTTATTTCTTCACGGTTCAGTTAATAGGTTCTATGCACATTACACATTATTTTTCAATCCTTGAAATACACCTGTGATACACCTGATAGTAAATCGGTGTTATTCTTAATATAGCTGCATTCGTTTACAAATTCTACAAAGTATGGAACTTCTTGGATCTATTGTTTCAATTATCTATCTCCAAATAATGTATAAGTAATAAGTCTAACCACGAGATCAGCGCGTTGAGTGACCTTGAAATGCATTCCAGTGACCTGACTTACCCTTCAGGAATTTCTAATTACTCCGTTGCATTCAGATCAATGACATGACAATCCAAGTTCAATGTCAGCCCTACAAAGAACGCTTTGGCCAGCAATACTTTGTCGGTAGAAATAATGTGTGCCGCTTGTGTGTAAAAAACTATGCACATGAAGAAACTAACAAAAACGGTTAAGGCCTTAAAACAATTAATTTCTGAGATTGTTGTTCCTGATAGCAACCTGTCTTCCTCCTTTATGTAGACCTGACCTTCCCCTCTTCAAAGGCTACTCCTTCCTCCTCCTCCTCCCCCTCGTTCCCTAATGTCTCCTCCTTCTCTTCTTCCTCTTCCAAGTACCGAACCATATAGTTCAGTACTTTGCCCTGTTTTGTTCTTGATATATGTTAATGACAGATGAAATAATTTCTTGGAAAATTAAAAAAAATTGCCAATGACAAAAATTACCAGATAAAGTAACACGTGATTAATTTACTGGCGCAATGAATGGCACATGGAAGTTAGCGTCGATAAATGTAAAGTTTTACATATTAGAAGTCATAACAATCGCGTTTAGTATTTAATGAATGGGTAACAACTGTTTGTAATTAATAAGGAAAAAGATTTTGATGTCATAGTACCAAGCGATTTAAAGCCCAGTCAGCATTGTTCTGAGGTAGTTAAACCTGCTAATCAACTTATTGATTTCATCGGACGACCTTCAAAAATATATAGGAAAAAGTTATATCAAAACATTATAATTCACATTATAATTAACTGAATACTGCGTACAGTTTGGTCTCCATAGCACATAAGACATAAATGCTAGAACGAGTTTAATGAAGAATAGAAAAAAAAATATTCTAAGGCTGAAAAATGTATCCTATGAAGGAAGACTTAAAGAGCTAATCTTATTCAGTCTATCGAAACGGATTATGCAAGGTGATATACTTGAAGTGTTTATAAAATATTCAAAGTATTTGACAACATCAACGCAGAAAATTACTTCACAGTCGATTAGTTAAATATAACAAGAAGACGAAGCAATTTCAAGATAATCGCTGAAAGATTCTTGACAAATGAAGCCATACACTTCTTTTCCAATCGGATGATTAACGTCTGGAATTATCCTCTGTTTCATTCACTCCTGTAAGACGTAAGACGTGGAGCCAGTAAACAGAAAGTAACTGTGCATCATCAGTTTCAATTGCAATCATAAACCAAAAAAAAAAAAAAAAAATCAAAAAAATCAAAGAAATAAAACTGATCGGTGACTTGATCACTTGTGATCAAATCATGGAATTGTATGGTATTGACCCCAGGCATAGAAAGAGGATCTTCGCTGGATGACATATCGGCCGCGTACAATGAAATTCAACAAACTATCAACGGAAATACTCTCATCATCATTCATGCGGGAACTAATGATGTAAAGAGTACCAGGTCAGTGACACGTCTGTCTAAATATCGGTAAATATTGGTAAGTAAATATAAAGTAAAATCAAGTAACATCATCATTTCTGGTATTCTTCCTGAGATCAAACTGAAAAGAGCTCTTATGACAAGACTTTCAGTACAAACAACTGTCTCGTAAAGCTCTCAAAAAAAGGTGTTTAATGTCTAAATCTATGGGACCATTTCTGTTACCGGGCGATTCTCTTCCGGAGCGATGGTCTCTACTTGAACTCAGTGGGTTCAGCATGACTCGGACGACTTATCAATGACGCCGTGTCTCAATATAAGCCAAAAAACGCCCAGCAGATAGACTCGGCCCTAACAATTTAAGATAATAATAAAGATTTTATTCAAACGCCTGTAGTATACGTTATTAATGTCAAAATTTGAAAGAAATCGTCTTAATGGAGAAATATGATATCATCGGAGTCACGCGGTCATGGATAAATGGGGGAAGCAGCGGCGCGTAGCCCGTGAGGGTGTTAGGGGTGGGGGCTTACTTGTATGTCCAAGTGGTAGGAAACGATATTTGCTAAACACTTCCAGAAACATAATTCAGGTAGATATCTCTGATTATCAGTATAGTTTCCGGAAAGGCCGGTCTACTGGTGATCTTCTTGCCTTATCTAACTGAATCTTGGTCATCCTCGTTTAGGGATTTTGGCGAGACTTTAGTTGTCGGCCTTGACATATCAAAAGCCTTTGATAGAGTCTGGCATACATCTTTAATTTCTAAACTTTTCTCCTGCGGATAATATTCTTCTCTCTCTACTTTCATCTCCAGTTTCCTTTCGGACCGTTCTATTGCTACTGTAGTGGACGGTTGCTGTTCTTCTAAACCTATCAACACTATACACACTACAAGTACAGTTGTCCAGAATGCTAAAGGTTTTAATGCTTCTTTTCCGTTTTGGTCCTATTTTTTTATAGAATATACCGTGAAACTAACGAATAATCGTCTGGGTATCTTTTATTTAGTGAATCATGGTGGAGGATTGATCAATTGAGCCTTATGTCGCGATGGAACATGTGATTATATCCATTTTCAATTTGGGTTACTTGAAGGTGGTAAATTCGGCTTAATACAGAAATTATTCTAGTATTCTAGTAAGATGTGCAACTCAATCTAGTGCAGGAAAACAGTGCATGTAGTGATATATACCCAACAACAAGGAAGTAGAAGTGTATGGAAATACGTATGTAGCTCAATTGGAAATTTAATATGACCAAGGACAAAGAGCCACGCATGCAATGCAGGTAAACAATGCATGTAGTTAAGGAAAGTATACCAAAGACAAGAAAGACAGACATATCCTACTACTGGAGTACATTGACCTCGGAAGTGCATTTACCGCTCTCGCCCGTGGTTATTGCTGCTGAGATTGCAACATTAGTTAAAGGGTCTTGGAGTTTGCGATTTTTGATGTTGACGAAGAGGGCGAAGTGTGTCAAAAAATCGGCGCCGAAGATGGCTTGTGAGACTACTCCGACATAGAAAGTCCATTTGAAGGAATGGCGAAGGTTGAGCTCCAGTCGCAGTGTTTTTCGCTTGTACATGGGTATCTTGGTACCACTGGCGGCGTAGAAGTGCGTGACTGATGGCAGTGTCTTTTGGCTTGCTCTTGCAGGTAGGACACTGACTTCAGCTCCTGTGTCGATAAGGAACTTGTTCCTGGAGAGTGGATCATAGAGATAGAGCAGCGCTGACGAAGCATGGCGAACACTATGCGCCTTTAATGGTCACCGTTGTTGTTTGAAGATTTGTCAAAGCTGCATGGCGTGTCGCACTTGAATGCGTCTTGATCGTCGCCGGTAACGGTAAGGAGTTGTAGAACGGCGACGTGAGCATTCTTCGTTAAACTGTTTCTGAATGGCGCTGACTTGTAGTGTGAGTTGTGCTACAAGGTCGGCGAGTTGCTGAGTGTCCTGTTTTGCACAGATGCTTGCGACAGAAGACGAGGTGTCCTCGGAAAGAGTCGCCATGAACTTGTCGGCAAGGTCGGCAACTTCATCGAACTAAAGTTTGCTCTTGACTCTGAAAAGGTTGCGTTGGATGGTGGGCGGAAGGCTTTAATAGAAGAAATGCTTAAAAAGTTCTTGGTCGAAAGACGTGTACTTGTCTCCGAATAGTTTCTTCATACGTTGTAACAGGTCTGAAGGCTTCTCATTGCCAAGCTCTTCTTTGGAAAGAAGCTTCCAAGCGGATCAAAATGACAGTCTTGAGGTCTTCATAGGGAGTGCTAGAGGTGACAGCGTTGCCGATGACGTCAGAGACTTGCGATAGCACGTTCGGTGGCAGAAGAGCTGTGGAGTTGGAGAACTTTGCAAGGCTTGTAGTGATACGGGAAGCCTTGAAGTTGCAGTCTAAGATGGAGAACCATATGGATGGGTCCTGGATGCAAAATGGAGGTGCTTTTGAAGGCGATGTTAGCAGTCATGATTTTGTCGTCGTTGTCAGACATGGCGGGTTGCGACGCTGTTGACGGTGGTGGTCACTGTTCTTGGCGGTAACGACAATGATGGCAGCGTCGTGCGGTAAGAAGCGGCGCCGGGCAGCAGGAAGCTGTGGCGGGAAGCAGGAGGCGGTGCCGGGTGGCAGGAGGTGACGCTGGGCGGCAGGAGGCGGCGCCGGGCGGCAGGAAGTAGCGCCGGGCGGCAGGAGGTGGCGCCGGGTGGCAGTAGGTGGCGCCGGGTGGCAGAAGGCGACTCCTGGTGGCAGGGGACGACGCCGAGCTTACTGGCAGCGGCAGGGACACCGGTTAGGGCAACGGTTGGGGCTACAGGGCTGCAGGACTGAAGGGCTGCTATGCTGCTGGGCTGCTAGCTGCCCAGCATCAGTATTCATTATTTCTACTATTACTATTATTACAATTTTTACCTTGTATATAAAATGTATTAATAATTATTGTTAAGGATGCAAATCTTCATCATATTTGTTTGGCTTTACAGCCGTGGTAGGCCTACATAACGGGTATGCTCGTACCATTATTGTATCTAAGCATTAGGTTCATAGGAGAGCCTTTGCCCAATGGACCTGTGGCTTCACTTTATTATTATTAAAAACTAATCTATTGTATGTTAATGGGCCAATAGAATATCAATCAATCAATCTCTCTCTCTCTCTCTCTCTCTCTCTCTCTCTCTCTCTCTCTCTCTCTCTCTCTCTCTCTCTCTCTCTCTCTCTCTCTCTCTCTCTCTCTCTCCAATTTCATCTTTCCCTCCTAACATTAGAGCCCTTGGACCCCACCTACCCAAGGAAAGTTCACAGAATCCCTGGAAACAAGGATACTTCAATGATGGATGAACTGCGTATAAAGCTGGTAAAGGAGCGTGAGATGACAATCGTTTTGAGGGACGTGGGAGCCTATCTGGTGTTTGTGTTTGTGGTGATAATCCTCACGTATGGCGAGAGGGATGAATCTTCCTACCATATGGTGGCCAACTTCAGGAATGCCTTCATCAAAGAGGGGGACCTCAAGTGGGACTACAAGAATAAGGTAGGATAGTATTAGATAATATAAGATAATAGTGGAATACTACAGTAACAGAGAAAGGATTTCCATGAGTAATACCGTTAAGTTATAAACATCCACAGCTGGAAGTGTGGAAGATGTGTTCTAACGAGCTTATTAACACATACACACACACACACACACACACACACACACACACACACACACACACACACACACACACACACACACACACACACACACACATATATACACACACACACACACCCACACACACACACACACACACATACACACACATACACACACACACATACACATACCAGTTGTAAACAAAGGACGCCACCAAAAGAAACCTAGTAAATATAGACAGGTAAGAGTTGTGCAGTTGAATGAGTCCCGTCTCCAATAAATAGCCAAGGAACAGCCAAAAAAAAGTGGGTTATAAACAAAATTATTAAAGGTAAAAAAAAAAATGGCCGACCAAGCAGCAACACCAACTGAATTGGTGTTTACGTCTGTGAGACTAACCTAGAAAGGTCACTTTTCTGTGCTTCTCAGCAGGTCCGCGCGTCGATCGTGGATTGACATCATAATAGTCAACAACCTGCATGGAGTCATCCAAATATATTGTGCACACAAACATCGTCGGGCTGGGCCGAAACCGGCATATGGTCTGTCAGGCTCAGTGAACATCCCGCCAATATGGCGGATGGAGCTTCAAACCAGACAGAATCTGCCATGGATGTCCAAACTAACTCGGACTTCTCCACTTCCACTAGCAAGATTGGACCTATTATATAGCAAAGGAAATGAATTTGGAAAAAGATATTAGTTATGAGTACCCATTTGAAAGGAATGACCATGTGGTCGTAGAAATTGAGATTAAGAGAGATATGGAAGACAAACAGGAGGAATTATATAGAATAAGAAGGAATTATGCAGAAGTTTTTCAATGAAAATGACTGCACGAAAATTAAGGAAATAAAGGAAGTGCAAAGGAAATATGATATCTGCCTGATGATATAAGAACAAAGAGTCAAGGATTACATTACATTTTATAAAGTAAAATAAAAAGAAAGAAAAGAGTGGCTCTACGGAAAGTGTTAGAGCTAAAAAGAGAAGAGATGAAGAATGGAAGATAATGAAAAGAAAACTGATTTAGGAATGGAAAGAAGAATGTAAACTAGAAATGAATAGATATGTAAGGATAAGAGGAGATGAGAATACATGAAAAAATTATAGTTGACAAATGAAAGGAAGAACCAAAGCTGTTTTATAGATTTATTAATGGAAAAAAAATAAGCAATAGAATATGAGTAGATTGAAGGAGAATAAGGAAGTATATGATGACCCAAATTAAATTTGTGAAGTACTAAATATAAATTTTCAGAAAGTATCTGCAAGATAATCCACAAGAAAAGAGATAAAAAATAAGATGTGGAAAATTAGGATAAATATAGAAGAGATAAAGGAAATGATGAAGGAATTGGATGAAAGAAGAGCAATAGGACCAGATGAAGTATCAGGATACATCTTGAAGGAGTGTAGACAAAAAATTATATAAATGATGATATGATTGATTGTTCTTTTAAAACCGGAAAAAAGTTCCTAAAGAAATTTTTTTTTACATTAAAAGGGAAAGGGAAAAATAAATTAAGTTTGAAAAAAAAATCCCGCTTGTCGCAAGAGCCTGTAAAGAGGACAGTAGGAGAAATATAGACATGGGGGGAAGTCCAATTTAGTATAAGAGGTGTCTTGACACTCCACTTTTGAAAGAGTTTAAGTCATAGGCAGGTGGAAAAACAGACAAAGGAAGAGAGTTCCAGAGTTTACCAGTGTAAGGGATGAAAGAGTGAAAATACTGGTTAACTCTTGCATTAGGTAGATGGACAGAATAAGGATGAGAAGAAGTAGAAAGTCTTGTGCAGCGAGGCCGCGGAAGGGGGGAAGGCATGCAGTTAGCAAGTTCAGAAGAGCAGTCAGCATGAAAATAGCGGTAGAAGATGGATAAAGATGCAACATTGCGGCGGTGACTTAAAGAGTGAAGACAGTCAGTTAGAGGAGGAAAGTTGATTAGGCGAAAAGCTTTAGACTCCACCCTGTTTAAAAGAGCTGTATGAGTTGAGCCCCCCCAGACATGAGAGCCATACTCCATACATGGGCGGATAAGGCCCCTGTACAGAGCAAGCAGCTGAGAGGGAGAGAAAAATGGACGCAGACGCCATAGGACACCTACCTTCTTGGAAGATGATTTAGCAAGAGTAGAGATATGAAATTGCCAGTTTAGATTTTTAGTAAAAAATAGACCGAGTGTGTTTAATGTGGAGGAGAGGGGAAGTTGAGTGTCATTGAAGAAGAGGGGATAGTTATCTGGAAGGTTATGTCGAGTAGATAGTTGTAGAAATTGAGTTTTTGAGGCATTGAAAAAAACAAGGTTTGCTCTGCTCCGATCAGAAACTAGTGAAAGATCAGAACTCAAGCGTCCTATAGCATCTCGCCTTGAGTCATTTAATTCTTGTTGGGTTGGGCGCCTGTTGTACGACGTTGAAAAATGCAAGGTGGTGTCATCAGCATAGGAGTGGATAGGGCATTGAGTCAGATTTAGGAGATCATTGATGAATAATAGAAAGAGAGTGGGTGATAGGACAGAACCCTGAGGAACACCACTGTTGATAGTTTTAGGAGAAGAACAGTGACCGTCTACTACATCAGCAATAGACCGGTCGGAGAGGAAACTGGAGATGAGGGTAAAGAGAGAAGGATAGAATCCGTAGGAGGGTAGTTTAGAAATTAAAGATTTATGCCAGACTCTATCGAAGGCTTTCGATATGTCAAGGCCGACAGCAAAGGTTTCACCGAAGTCCCTAAAAGAGGATGACCAAGACTCAGTTAGGAAAGCAAGAAGATCACCAGTAGATCGTCCTTTACGGAAACCATACTGGCAATCAGAGAGAAGGTTGTGAGCTGATAGATGCCTCATTATCTTCTTGTTAAGGACAGACTCAAAGGCTTTAGAAAGGCTGGAAATCAAAGCTATAGGGCGGTAGTTAGAAGCATTGGAGCGGTCACGTTTTTTAGGGACAGGTTGAATGTGAGCAAACCTCCAGCAAGAAGGATAGGTAGAAGTAGAGAGACACAGACGAAAGAGTTTGACCAGGCAGTGAGCGAGTTCGGAAACACAGTTTTTTGAGAACAACAGGAGGGACTCCATCCGGACCGTAAGCCTTCCGAGAATCAAGGCCAGAGAGGGCCTGGAAAACGTCATAATAAAGAATTTTAATTTTAGTGATGAAGTAGTCAGAGGGTGGAGGAGTAGGAGGAATATGCCCAGTATCAGCCAAAGTAGAGTTGGTAGAAAAGGTTTGAGCGAAGAGTTCAGCTTTAGAGAAAGAAGAGACAGCTGTGGGGACATCTGGTTGAAGTAAAGGAAGGAAAGATGGAGAAGTAAAATTGAGATATTATTGGCTAGAGGCCAGAAATCACGAGAAGAGTTAGAGTTGGAAAGACTTTGACATTTGCTATAGATGAAATAGATTTTAGTAAGTTGGAGAATAGATTTGGCATGATTACGGGCAGAAATATATAGGGCATGAGTTTCAGCAGATGAATGGCTACGGTACCGTTTGTGAGCCGCCTCTCTATCATTGACAGCACGAGAACAAGTAGAGTTAAACCAGGGCTTTTTAGCTTTAGTATTAGAGAAAGTATGAGGAATGTATAGCTCCATGACAGAGACAATCACCGCTGATATGCGCTCGGCACAAAGAGAAGAATCTCTGACATGGAAACAATAATCATCCCAAGGAAAATCAGAATAGTACTGCCTCAGGTCCTCCCACTTAGCAGAGTTGAAATGCCAGAAGCACCTCTGCTTAGGCGGGTCCTGAGGCTGCACTGGAGTGATAAGACAGGTAACATAAATAAGATTTTGATCGGAGGAGCCCAACGGAGAGGAAAGTTTAACAGCGTAAGCTGAAGGGTTGGAAGTTAGGAAAAGATAAAAAATGTTGGGCGTGTCTCCAAGGCGATCAGGGATACGGGTAGGGAACTGCACTAGCTGCTCTAGGTCATGAAGGATAGCAAAGTTGAAGGTTTATTCACCAGGTTGGTCAGTGAAAGAAGATGAAAGCCAAAGCTGGTGGTGAACATTGAAATCCCCTAAAATGGAGATCTCAGCATAAGGAAAGTGAGATAGGATGTACTCCACTTTGGAAGTCAAATAGTCAAAGAATTTTACATAGTCAGAGTAATTAGGTGAGAGGTATACAGCACAGATAAATTTAGTTAGTGACATTGAAGTCTTAGCCAGATGGTAGAAAATTCTGAAGATTCAAGATTGTGGGCACGAGAGCAAGTAATGTCGTTACGCACAAATGCGCAACAGCCAGCTTTGGATTGAAAATAAGGATAGAGAAAGTAGGAAGGAACAGAGAAGGGGCTGCTGTCAGTATTCACAGAAAACTGTGTTTCAGTTAGGAAGAGAAGATGAGGTTTAGTGGAGGAGAGATGGTGTTCCACAGATTGGAAATTAGATCTAAGGCCATGAATGTTGCATAAATCGTGAGTAAAAGTGTTAGAGGAAGTGTCAAGACACCCGAGGTCGTCAGCAGAGGGTCAGTCCGACCTGGGGACATTTGTGGTCCCCTCCCCAAATGGGGACTCCGAGGCTGGGTGTGGTAAAGCCATTTTAAAATTTTGCTATGAAGAGAGTGTAAAAGTGTAAGGTGTAGTAATGTTATATAGGTAGTAGAAGTTGTCTTTAGAGGGCAGGCTGCAGCTGCTCTCTTGTGTAAATGAGACACTAAGGGATCCTGGCAGAGAGGACACGGAAAAGAGAATGGAAAAAAGCTGATATAATACCTATTTACAATAATGGAAATAAAGAAGAACCACTTAATTATAGACCAGTGTTATTTACCAGAGTCTAAATAATGCGAGAAAATCATCAAGACACAATGGACTGAATATTAGAAAGAGATAAGAGATAACAGATAGACAATATGGTTTCAGAACTGGAATGTCAAGTGTCACCAATTACGTTTTTTACTCAAGAGTTATAGATATAACACAATAATGTGATGGATGTGTGGATTACATATAATTAGACTTAACATTGGCATTTGATAAGGTTTCGCAAAGGAGATACTAAGGAATATTCGGACGGCTTTTAACTTTCTAGATAAAGACACGAAAAAAATAATTAGATAATTAGATCAACAATGGAATATGCAGAAGTTATATGGTGTAAATATAACAAGGTAAAACACACACACACACACACACACACACACACACACACACACACACACACACACACACACACACACGCACACACATACACACACACACACACACACACACACACACACACACACACACACACACACACACACACACACACACACACACACACACACACAAAGTGAATTTAGAATGAATGATATTATAGCAAAAGAACATTTAATGGAAAACATAAAAGTAGACGTAAATGAAGTAAAACAACTGATGGAAAGCCAATAGGTAAGGGAAGCGCCTGGTCTAGATGGAGTATCAAATTGGACAGTAAAAGAATGCAGTAACCAGCTAGCAGAAAAGCTACAAAGTATAATTTAGAGTTCAGTAAAGGAAAGCAGAGTACTGTAGATTGGAAAAAAAACAAATATTGTGCTAACTCACATAGGAGGAGATAAAGAAGAACCATTGAATTACAGACCAGTATCATTAACAAGTGTTGTAGCAAAAATTTGTGAAAAAATAATGAAGGACAGATGGTTGAAGTTTTTGGAAGAGAAAAAAACATTCTTAGGTGGTTAGTTTGGATTCAGAGGATTGATTGATTGATTTATTAAATGATTGTTTGTTGCCCAAAACACAGATTTACACGAAAATAAGTAATATTAACAATAATTTAGAGGGGCATTAGCCCGCTTAGCTGAGGCTACCTATAGCGGACAGATAAATAAAATACATATAAATGAAATTCATACAGAGGGAAGCAAGGTCTTGTATAACGAATTTTCTAAGCTTTTACTAGCGAGTGATTGATGTGGCACAGGAAAAAGAGGGTTGGGTTGATTGCATTTGCCTGGACATCAAAAAGGTTTTTGACAAGGTATCTCACGAGACTGCTCCGGAAACTAGAAAATGTAGTATGATTGAAGGGTGGTTTGCTGAAATGAATGGAAGACTTTTTGAGCAACAGAGAAATGAGAACAGTAACACAAGATCAGAAGTCAGAATGGTGCAGTGTGAAAAGTGGAGTTCCTCAAGGGTCAGTATTGGCCCCAGTAATGTTCTTGGTTTATGTAAATGATATGGCAAAGGGAGTGAATAGTTATATGAGTCTATTTTCATATGATGCCAAATTACTATGAATAATAGAGGACTGTGAGCATTTACAAAAGGATCTAGATAAGTGTCAGGGCCGAGGTGACTACCAATTAATATTATCTTTTTATAGAGTTGTGGGGAAGAAAAATCATGGAGTCTGATACCCCGAATATATTTACACACACACAAATAGCAAACAATAGGCTAGAAGCCAAAATAAATCACCAACGACGAACTGCTCGTAAACAATTACCAGAGCAGGGGTATGACACCCAAATAACTCCCTGTACAGCTGTTTTGAGGGTGAGATGCGTGACAGCAACACTCTGCAACGTAGATTGCTCCTCAGACAGCAGGGAGGGTCGAATGGTGTAGATACAGTTGAAGGGCACATTGGAAGGGAGCCCAAGTCTCCAGAAATGCTTTCGGAATGTTGAGAACCAGCCACAGGTGGTGAGGTGTTGTCAGGTGTGAGAGCTGAGGCGTTCTGTCCTTCTCCAAGCCGGTGGCGTGGAGCTTGGCTCGGTTAGACTACCCCCCCCTACCCCTGGACAAGGGGGTGGGGTAGTGGCGGGGAAGCCGGTGAACCAGCGCCGGCAGACGAGAGTGGTAGTTCAACCACTAATTAGGGGAAGACGAGGCAGGTGCAGTTCCTCACACATGCCCCCACTAAAACATCTGCTGCACAGCTGATGTCGAAGAACTGCAGCTGACCAGGAGACATAAACAAACTTATAATACTTGAGTGCAGGAAACAAAATTTGTAAAAGACTGGAGTGCAGGAAAACAAAATAAAGAAAAGTTATTGCCGGCTGAGAAGGTCGGCTCCAATGTTGTCTGTCCCGGCAACATGAACAACCCTAAATTTATAGGGTTGAAGACCTAAAGCCCATCGTAGTACTCTATCATTTTTACCTTGGAATTTCTGAAGGTATATTAGAGGCTTGTGGTCTACTTCAAGGATAAATTCCTTACCTCGAAGATAGAAGTCAAACCTATGAATGCCGAATACGATGACCAGGCATTCCCTCTCGATGGTAGAGTATCGTCGTTCCCGATCAAGTAGTTTCCGGCTGGCGTAAGAGATGGGATGTGGGCGATCATCATGGTACTGAAGGAGTATAGCACCTAATCCATAGTTTGAAGCATCGGTACGTAGGACGAAGGTCTGGCTGGGGTGCAGAAGACGCAGAATAGGTCCCGACGTCAAGGCTTGCTTCAGCAGCTTGAACCGTTCAAGCAGATCTTCAGTCCACTGGAGGGGATCCCGTACCGGCTTCTTCAACAAGTCAGAGAGGGGGCCGGTAAGCTCAGAGGCCTGAGGAATGAAAGCTTTATAAAATGATACAAACCTAGGGAACTCCGGAGTAACTTCTTGGTGGTAGGAGGAGTCATGGAGGTGATGGCAGTCAACTTGCCAACTTGTGGTTTAAGATGGTCGCGGGACAAAACAAATCCCAGATAGTTGATGGACTCTGCTCCAAACCGGCATTTTTTAAGTTTGACAGTCAGACCGTTTTGTTGTAGTCTATCTAAAACAGACTTGAGGGCAGAGATGTGAGTGGGCCAATCAGATGAATACACAAAAATATTATCAAAATAAAAAGAAACATTGGCCAAGCCAGCAAGCACAATCCTCATTAAGCGAATATAAGTGGCACAGGCCGTAACAAGACCAAAAGGCATCCGAGTAAATTCCATCAGGCCCTTGTGATTGGGAAACGCAGTGAAGCGTCGAGCTTTGGCAGAAAGTGGAACCTGATAATATGCCTTACTCAAATCTAGCTCTGAGAAGAACTCAGCACCAACGAACTTATGCAGCTCTGTCTCAATACTGCAGGATGGTTCAGCATGGAAAATAGTAACTGAGTTGAGTAACCTGTAATCAATGGCCATCCGATACGTACCGTCGGACTTCCTGACCATGATAACCGGAGAGCAGTGTGGAGAGGTTGAAGGTTGGATGATTCCTTGACTCAATAGTTGCTCAACCTCTTCCTGGTAGTAGTGCTGGAGATGGATTGGCACCGGGTAGATCTTCGCTTGTATTCTCTCCGTTGTAGTGAGGGTGATGTCGTGCTCGACTGTCTTGGTGCAGCCAGGTTGATCTGAAAAAGTAGACGGGTATGTGAGAAACAGGTCTTCAACCTGAGCAGACTGGTTCCAAGTGAGAGCAGGACTAATGACAGGTTCTTCAGCATTAGTTGGACCATCAGGTGTTAAAGCAAGCTCAGGTAAATCATCAATACCCTCACTAAAATAGGATGACTTACCCTTTTTCTCGGGCTCGCTTAAAGGTGAAATCTCATCGAGGACTTGTAGCTGGTTAACTTGGGCCCGCCGGTGGTACTTCTTGAGGATATTGGCGTGGTAAAGTTTAGGTCCTCTTGGCATCTCGATCAAGTAGTCCACCTTACCCCGTTTTTCCAAAACTTTGTGAGGGCCACTCCAAGCAACCAACAACTTGCTGGAGTCACTAGGCAGTAGTAATAATACCTCATCGCCTGGCTGGAATTGACGGTCTTGAGATCTTACGTCAAAGTAAGACTTATACCGGGCGATACTCACATCCGCGTGTTTGGCAGCAAGCTGGGCGCATTCGGTCAGTTTCTCCCGTAGCTTGATGACGTAACGGAAGGTTGATCTCTCATCTTCTGGGATCCTACGGTTTTCCCAAAGGTCACGGAGCACCGAGAGGGGACCCCGCACTGACCTGCCATAGAGGAGTTCAAAAGGAGAGAATCCAGTCCGGTCGTTAGGGATCTCTCTGAGGGCAAACAAAGTAGGGATTAAATATCGATGCCACTCCTTGGGCTTATCAGAGCACAGCTTCCGAAGGGCAGACTTCAGGGTACCGTGCAGCCGTTCAACTCGCCCGTTTCCGCTGGGGTGGAAAGGCGTGGTGAAGATGGGTTTTACTCCCAGTAGTTTGTGTAGCTCTGCCATAAGCTGGGAAGTAAATTGAGTCCCACGGTCGGAAAGTATTTCCCTGGGGATTCCCACTCTGGCGAAGATGGTTAGCAGAGCTTCAGATACAGATATGGTGTCAATATCTTTAAGAGGCATGGCTTCTGGAAACCCAGTGGAGAAATCAATTAGAGTGACGATGTAACGGTGTCCTTCAGAAGATGGTGGAGACAAGGGACCTACCAAGTCAATGGCAACTCTGGAGAAGGGTTCAGTTACGACAGGTAACGGTTGAAGAGGTAATGGACGTACCCTACCCTTAGTCGACATACGTTGACACTTGTCGCAGGAACGGCAGTAATCCCGGATGTCTGCACACATCCCTGGCCAATAAAAATCTTGCAAGACCTTCATCTGGGTCTTCCGGTGGGAGAAATGTCCAGCCAAAGGACCTTCGTGAGCAACACGTAGGATGGCGGGACGGCAATCGCTGGGAACAACCAAGGATAAACCATTTACCTTTTGAGGGTGATCCGAGGAGAGACATTTTCGGTACAGTAGGCCGTCGTCATGTATGAATTGGTATGTGGCACCATCCCGGGCCTTCTCAACTTCTTGAGTGGTAGCCTTTGACTGTAAACACGTCAAGGAAGGACAGGATTCCTGAAGTTGACGAAACTCATCAGGGGTTACAGTCAAAGGATGGAGCTTAGGCAGAACAAGAGGGTGGACCCGTTTAGATCGACCGGCTCTGGTCTCCACAGCACACACTTGAGTAGTTGAGGACTCAACTGGTGGTAGATGCTGACATCCAGAAGGGCGGTTGTCCTTTTCTTGAGAGGAGAGGGAAGTTCCGGGCGAAGGCGAGTCAACAGGAGGCAACAGAGGATCTTGTAGGGAAGAAACGTCAGTGGTGGCTTGGTCATGGTCACTATGGAGAAGATGGTTGTCATTACTGAGTAGAGAATCAGGACTATCAGGATCTTGTACTCCGGGAATATTCCCAAATAGAGCACTAGCAAATTTAATTGGGGCCCTTACAGCATCTGTCCAACCAGTGTAAAATGGGCACCGTAGGTAACACTTAACGACAGGAAATTCGTCGATGCGTCCCAAATAGTCAGCAACTTGTACTTTGGGGCAGAGTGATGGGTCAATGTCTGGCAAGGCTTCCTGAGAAATTACAACTCCAGAGCATCCAGTATCCCTAATTATAGAGGAAGACCATGACCCATTAATAGTCCCCATAACTGAGAAGTTAGGCACTTTATGGTCCTCTAAACAAAATCCAACCTTATAGGGGGGCGTGGTAGTAGTTCCATCCTTGAATGCTAGAGGATTCCTGGGACAGCGTGGTCGTATATGTCCTGCTTCCCCACAATTGTGACAAGTCAAGGTTGAGGAAGTCTGACTCCCAGGAGAAGGTAGAGGCTGGAGTGGAGTAGCAAGTCGAGGGGAGATTTTCTTAGCGTTGTTGTTGGAAGAGACCTTAGGATAGGCGTTGTGGGCGGATGCCCAGTCATCCGCTAGTTGTATTGCTTCCTTCAGCTTGGTAGGCCTTCTTTCCTTGATGAATAGGCGTATTTCTGCTGATATGGAGGACAAAAATTGGTCAAAGATGATAAACTCTCTTAAATCAGCATAAACATTGGCCACAGAGGAAGACTCAACCCAAGAATCAAACATCCTCGATAACTGGGTAACAAACTAATGGTAGTTCTGTCCTACTCTAATCTTGTTTGACCTGAAATCCACCCGGTAGCCATCTGGAGTTTTACTGAAGCCTGTTAACAAGGCTTGCTTCAGTAACTCGTAATCCTCAGTGGTGGATGACGGAAGGGACGTGTAGAGTTCGGCAGCTTTACCAGTAAGGAGGCAACCCAGACGAACGGCAAAGGTATCTCATGGTAAAACCAGCATCTCGGCCACACACTCAAACCTAGTTAAGTAGTTGGCAATGTCCTCTTCATCCTTGTATGGTGGTAGACTAGGTCTGGAAACAGGATCATGTGATGGTAGCTGCAATTTCTGCCAGCTTGATCTCTTTCTCCCTCTCAGCTTGTGCTTGTCTTTCTTCTCTTTCCTTCTCAGCTTGTCTTTCATCTCTTTCCTTCTCAGCTTGTCTTTCTTCTCTTTCCTTCTCAGCTTGTCTTTCTTCTCTTTCTCTTTCCTTCTCAGCTTGTCTTTGTCTTTCTTCTCTCTCAGCTTATCTTTCTTCCCTTTCGTGTTTCTGTTGTTCAAGGATCCACTGGCCAATTTCCTTGCCCTGCAGACCGAGGGCTTCACCCTGCTCCTTCAGTTCTTGAAAGGAAGACATGGAGAAGACCACACAGAGAACACAATACAAACAAACAAAAAATTAGACAACACCTCACGTGCAAAATCTGGCAAAAGCAAGAGTTTGACAGCAATCAATACACTCTTAACATTACTCCCGGGCCTCAGGCAGCAACGGCGCGCAGCAGCGACTTACAGATAACAACCCACAATCTGTAAAATGATAATAAATAATTGGTAGTTCTTATCCTGGCGAGGTCGCCAATATGTCAGGGCCGAGGTGACTACCAATTAATATTATCTTTTTATAGAGTTGTGGGGAAGAAAAATCATGGAGTATGATACCCCGAATATATTTACACACACACAAATAGCAAACAATAGGCTAGAAGCCAAAATAAATCACCAACGACGAACTGCTCGTAAACAATTACCAGAGCAGGGGTATGACACCCAAATAACTCCCTGTACAACTGTTTTGAGGGTGAGATGCGTGACAGCAACACTCGGCAACGTAGATTGCTCCTCAGACAACAGGGAGGGTCGAATGGTGTAGGTACAGTTGAAGGGCACACTGGAAGGGAGCCCAAGTCTCCAGAAATGCCTTCGGAATGTTGAGAACCAGCCACATGTGGTGAGGTGTTGTCAGGTGTGAGAGCTGAGGCGTTCTGTCCTTCTCCAAGCCGGTGGCGTGGAGCTTGGCTCGGTTAGACTACCCCCCCCTACCCCTGGACAAGGTGGTGGGGTAGTGGCGGGGAAGCCGGTGAACAAGCGCCGGCAGACGAGAGTGGTAGTTCAATCACTAATTAGGGGAAGACGAGGCAGGTGCAGTTCCTCACAATAAGATTCATAGATGGAGTAAACATTGGGAAAAGGAGTTTAATGCCAAAAAAGTGTAAAGTGCTGGAAATAGGCTTTAGTAGAATGAGACAATGAGGAAAGTATTCGATGGGAAATGAATGGATAAACAAAACTAATGTTGAAAAAGATTAGGGAGTATGGATTACAGCTAATTTGTCACCAGAGAAACATATTGATAAAATCACAGGAGATGCATATCAGCTGCTGAAAAGTATAAAAAATTGTTTTCAAATATCTGGATGAAGAGCTAATTAACAAATTGATAACATCATTGATTCGCCCAAAGTTAGAATATGCGGCAGTGATTTGGTCACCACATAAAAAGAAGGACATAATGAAACTTGAGAGATTACAAAGAGTAGCTAAAAAAATTACTCCAAACCTGAGAAATATACCTTATGAAGAAAGACTCTAAGCTGAAACTACCAACTCTTAAGAAAAAATGAGAAAAGGGAGACTTCATAGCAGTGTATAGAAATTCAAAAGGTCTGGAAAAATTGT